>CM067343.1:66455158-66545158 GCA_034190875.2 Urechis unicinctus | reverse complement strand
GTTGCGCCAAAATATATCACAATGCATGGCGATACAGAGAGCGCTCGCTGATGTACCCGAAAGGCTGTATTTACCTTCGCCCAGTAGAAATATGTCTTCATCCGATGTCTGTCTGTTTGTTTGTCTGTTAGCTAAGATATATGAGCCTTCAGGGATCAATGGTCACGTACCAAGGACGAATGCAATAGAGAAATAAATAAATCTCAATAGCACTCCATTGCTCTCTCTAACACGCCTCGCGGAGCGGTGTTTGATCTCAGACCTTGACCGTGTTTTTAAGTTGGGGCAAGTAAATAGCTGACTCCACTGGGGGGGGGGGGGGGGCACTTGGCCTTATTCTGAACAGGGGTGTGCCGCGGGCCGGGGGGGGGGGCACTTGGCCTTATTCTGGATAGGGGTGTGCCGCGGGACCTCGAAAACCCGTACCCGTCGTACAAGGTCAAAATGGCCAAAAACATACCCCGTCGTACAAGGTATTATGCAAATGTATAACCCGTCGTACAGATTGAAGCTGAAAAACATACCCCATCGTACAAGTATGAGGTCAAAAAACCCGTCGTACAAGTCGAGAGGCCGAAAAAGCATACCCCGTCGCGCGGCACATATATACTACCTCTATACACTTAAGTGCCCCCCCCCCCCCCCGGGGCCGCGGGACCTCGAAAACCCGTGCCCGTCGTACAAGGTCAAAATGGCCAAAAGCATACCCCGTCGTACAAGGTAATATGCGAATGTATAACCCGTCGTACAAGGTGAAAATGGCAAAAAAGCATACCCCGTCGTACAAGATATTATGCATTTGTATTGTCAACGATCGATAGGATATATGTATATTCAACCCGTTATACAGAAGAGAAAAACATACCCCGTCGAACAATACGAAGCCCTAAAAAAACCCGTCGCACAGATTGGAGCTGAAAAACATACCCCGTCGTACAAGTATGAGGCCCAATAAAACCCGTCGTACAAGTCGAGAGGCCGAAAAAACATATCCCGTCGCGCGGCACATAAATACTACCTCTATACACTTAAGCGCCCCCCCCCCCGGCCGTGGGGGCTGACCCTACTTAAGTATGTGCAATATATATGGGCATATTGTGATTGGTTGTATAGGACTACCCCGGTACTCCATACACGCCTCACCATGGGGAAATCGCGACTTTATGTGTATTATAAGAATTGAAAAGCAGGATCGTCAGAAAAGGCTGAGGTGGCACGGAAGTGAATATAATTGAAATAATGATTATGAAGATCGGTTAGAGAGAATGGGCTGTGTACATTCGGCATTTCTTCAACTGACGCATTCAAGGCATTCGGCTGTCCAATTTTAAAATTGGTCAACCCAACTTGAAATTTCAAGTTGGGATAGGACAATTTTAAAATTGACCATATTTCTTTCAAGTTGGGTCGTGACAATGTCACCTACAGCACGGATGTGAGAGATCGAAAGTAGTAAATAGCACGGCGCTGCTAGAGGCTGAGTTTCTTTGCCTAATATGCGCTATGATCGCCATGTCGAACCCCATAGTAAGAAATAATGAAATGTTACCAGATTACATTCCAGATAGACAACATCACGATGTTGTAAGTCTTGACCAATTCACACCACCATAAAGTCCCTAAATTGGTCATGCGATTTGGCCTATATACCTAGGTTTATTTTGTGGAAATAAACGACCAGGGAATAATGTAATGATATCACTCATTAACATTTTTCAAAGAAATAAATGGTAATAAGAACCCTGTCGTCTTGGACTTCGGACGATTACCTCTCCGTACGGATGGCATGTGATGCATATCCAGGGTTGCACTGGTCATGTGGATTTTCGTACTCAGATTTGTTGGGGAGGGCGGAGTTATTTGATAAAGCACCATTGTGCTTCAGCAAATCTCGGTGCGATTACATCGGCACTTTTGTGTCACATGCTGATGGTGTTTAGTTTCAATAAGTCGCCGGAATAAAAACTTCATGATGGTTCCGAGAGAATACCGTTTTGTTTTTGTACTCTCCGCTATATTCACATTAACTGGGGGAAGTAAACCGAATATTTTGTTTATTTTGACAGACGACCAAGATGTAGAACTGGGAGGAATGGTGAGTGAACCGCTTAGGGCGATAATGAAATAGTTGTTTGCCATTTGTTTACGAACTGTCAACATGCCGTCATATTTTTAGAATTATTTACACCCTGACAGCAAATTATATACAGTCCCGATCGTGTGTATGATATTTCGGAGTTGTGTGGGGTGTCAGGGAGACACCCATGATGACTTGTCATTTTGTCTTGCAAATAATATTAGTTGACATCCAGGTGTACCCCCCCGGGGTGGGGGGGCACTTAAGTGTATAGAGGTAGTAAATTTGTGCCGCGCGACGGGGTATGTTTTTTCGGTCTCTCGACTTGTACGACGGGTTTTTGGGCCTCATACTTGTACGACGGGGTATGTTTTTCAGCTTCAATCTGTACCACGGGTTATACATTCGCATAATACCTTGTACGACGGGGTATGCTTTTGGCCATTTTGACCTTGTACAACAGGTACGGGTTTTCGAGGTCCCGCGGCACACCCCTATCCAGAATGAGGCCAAGTGCCCCCCCCCCCGGGTGTACCCTAGGCAAGGCAACTTGCCCCTGGTGTTTTGATGATCTGATGACACCTTAGGGGCGAGGGTCCGTATGGCAGATCTTGAGCGTTATAAGCAAATTTGCTCCTTCTTGCAATGCAGACAAGGGACAGTTTAAAAAACAGATTTTCATATCCATAAATGTCTTACCATCAATCTTGCCTAGAGTGCAACAACAGTCATACTCCTTAATCCACAGAATCAACGAAATCCAACACAATTTTAAAATTGTTGACCAACATGGCTACCGCGCGAATCGAAAACGAGCAATATCATAGCGTATTAACGAGTATTAACTCTATTATGTTGCATTGTGGGAGTAGGCCATGTTGAGTTTTTGAACAAAGTTTCATGATGTGCCATATTTTAGTGCTCAAACAGAACAATTAGACAAAACTGTAGTAATAGAAACAGTCATTTTGTGAAATAATCTTGCATTTTGTCACAAATTTTTGTTTACCCCACAAAACGTCAAATCAGTCGGTGTGATTCGGGATCTCATGAGGCATGGCCCCTGTTCTTGGCATGAAAGTTAGCAACCTGACTTGATGAATGTCTTTTGACCCAATGACTTAAACAATAAGAAAACACATTTACTATGATAAGTCATTCTCGATTGATCCAACAGGCACCCATTGCTCGTACCAGGAAGTTGATAGGTGAAAGTGGATTGACATTCTCCAACACAGTAAGCCAAGGCAGTAATGCTGGACGACTCACTTTTTTAACTTCAGGATCAAGCCCTATATATATATATATATATATATATATATATATATATATATATATATATATATATATATATATATAGATATATATATATATATATATATATATATAGATATATATATATATATATATATATATATATATATATATATATATATATATATATATATATATATATATATATATATATATATATATATATATATATGTATATATATAAACATATATACATGATATATGCCAAGATATATGCTAAGATATGAATACAGTTGCTTAACTACGACGTTTAGTTTGTGACCAGTCCGCTCTGCTGTCCAAGTCGGTCAGCGATACTAACAGGCAAATACAACCACAACAATGGTGCAGTGAATAACTCCATCTCTGGCAACTGCAGCAGTCCATCCTGGCAAGCTAAGTCTGAGAAAGAAACATTTTTGCTACCCAGCTTAAAACTGCAGGATACAGAACATTTTTTGCTGGGAAATATTTGAATCAGGTAAGACTGGACCAGTGAGGTATGCCATGTTACATTGGTGTTATAACTGAGTATAAGTAACCACCCCGTGCTACATGATGGGCATGCCAGCTGAAATAATATGATTTCTTCCTATTCTATGTGAATATGTAGACTTGATATCTAGTGTGAATCAGACCTAGTATATTGTTATTGTAAACCTGATCAGTTACCATGCATGTTATCTGTTTGGTTTCAGTATGGACTGCCCAAAGCTGGAGGTTTGGAACATGTACCTCCTGGTTGGGACCATTGGAATGGGTTGGTGAGTAAACAATTTGATTTGAAGTTAGTGTTTAAAATAACCAGTGCAGTCCTAATGTGTGTGCGGTGTGAATGGCTGAGGGTTGGTGTGTTTCGTAGCAAGGCAACTCTCGATATTATAACTACTCGCTGTCTGTCAACGGGAAGGAGGAGAAGCATGGGGACAAATACACTGAAGACTACCTCACTGATGTCATCGTAAGTAATATGCTGCCATCTTACTGTGGACCAATCCAGGCAATAAATCACTTAGACATACATGATGTTAAGTTAATTGCTTTACATCTGCTCTTGATGCACTGTGTCACAGACAAGGAAGGCTGTGAAGTTTATCGAGTGTGAAGGGGCTGCTGCAGCTGCAGACGGTGATGGTTTCTTCATGATGCTGTCCACCCCAGCCTGCCACGCCCCCTTTACCCCAGCCCCACAGTACCAGAAACGCTTTGCTAATGTCTCTGCTCCAAGAAATGGCAGCTTTAATAAATATGATGCAGTGAGTTGCTAATAACTGGTGTAAAGTAACCATTATGCTGTGATAAAATATGTTCAACAAGGCTTGATGCAAGGTAGAACAGATTCTGCTGTTATTTGTCATTAAAATATGAAAATCTGTGTTGTAACTTGTGTTGTTGAAAACCTTTTGGTGACACTAAGAATAGATAAGTATGTCTTGTTTGAATGTTGTAGAATCGACATTGGTTGGTGCGCAGTGTCAAACACCCCATGGGACCCGAGTCTATGAAATTGATAGATCCTGTCTTCAGAAACAGGTAAGCAAAAATGTTCAAGCTTCCCTAGTGAATCCAAGGTGTGTTTCTAGCCCTGCCTAATCGTCTTGTTTGTCTGCAAATTGTAGTCGTCCTTCATTTAGCAAAGTTTCTAGTGTTCGACTTCAATAGAATTGTAACGTTAATGATGCTCTTACTCAGCCAGACAAATCTCTCAAACAAAATGATACTCTATCCTATTTGGCCCACCCTACCAGATGTATGGGTCAAAGGTGTGCGTTACCTGTGATGAAGACACACTTGATTATGACCCACCTGTAATGATGATGCACTTGTGATTATGGCCCACCTGTGATGATGACCACCCTGTCATTATGAACCACCTGTGATGACCCACCTGTCATTATGACCCATGTATTGTCATTAACAGATGGAGAACCTTGCAGTCTGTTGATGATCTAGTGGAGCAGGTGATCCACTCCCTTGACAAACAGGAGCTCCTGGATAATACATACATCTTCTATGCTTCAGACAATGGCTACCATCTTGGTGAGATCTTTACCTATGTCACAAGGTGTAGTTTTAATAACCTTGGCAGATTTAATACTATAACTAGATTTAAGCATGTTGTACTTGTTATCTCTTGCATCGGTGTTAAATCTGGCATATATGTCTATTTTTAGGCCTCAGTATTAAATTTAGCAACTAAAGGGATGCAGATGACTGCATATAACAGGTTATGCCAACAAAATCTGTGGGAATTCTACAGTTGGTAGTACTAGGCATTTGAACTCACTTCTTCCTCATCTTCTTGCATTTCTTTTAAGGAAAACTCGATTCTTAGCTACGAGCTCAGATTCATGAAAGGTTTTCTCTAAAATTACTCAAATGATCAGCCCAGCACCAAGACAAGACAATAAAATTGGGATTGTAATAATTCATATTGAAAACAAAATATGTCTTATGGAAGGCAGTCTTAAAACAGCTGAATTTTCAAGAAGTGGCCTGGATCACAATGTTTTTGAATAGGGCATCAACAAACATTTAAGAGTGTGGGTAAGAACAGATGTATTTTTCTAAATAACTACATATTGCAACAGAAGTCGGCATGGCAGAATTGTAGAACTGAATTGTTTATTGTTTGGAAGTTATATTATATCTCTTTGTTTTGACATTATACTCAGCAATTATTTAAAAAGAAATGTCCATTTCTGACCCTATTTCACATTCTTGTTCAATTGTCATCATAGTCAATATTATGCCATTGAGGCTTTAATAATCCAATGAAAAGACCCTTTAGTTTCACTGTTAAATTAGACAGTAGGTGGTTTATTGGTGTTCAAAGGCCATTGATTTGAACAGAAGTCAGATGTCAACATCATTGCTAGATTAAACAACATTATTTAATCACTTGCAGTGTCTTTAAATTGGTATTTACTTTGTAACAGGTCAGTTATCACTTCCTTATGATAAGAGGCAACTGTATGAATTTGATATCAGAGTGCCATTGATGGTCCGTGGTCCCGGTATCAAAGCTGGAGGGATCAAAAAGGTGATTTTCATCATTTATTTGTTCAAGATGTTATATATGCGATGACAAAGTAAAACCCTAAGCATATTTTCAAACCTTATTTGCTTATTTCCTCAATAGGAAATTGCTCTTAACATTGACCTTGGCCCGACCTTCCTGGATTTAGCTGGCATAACACTCCCACTGACATGGATGGACAGTCCCTCAAGCCACTCCTATTGAACTCATCAGCCAATAGTGCCCCCTGGAGGACTGACTTCCTGGTGGAGCACAGAGGGGAGGTCCAGGACACTGTACCAGAGTGTCCAAATCTCAGTCACAGGGGGGTCGCGGTACGTCGCTTGTAGCAACAATCTGGTCTTAAGTTGGGGTAAAGACCGGGGTGCTTTAGTAGTGCTGTCGCCTATGTACCTTGCTCTAGTTGTATGCTGTTCAATATTCAGTTTTACATTGATTAAGACCCCAGTTATGTGGCAATGGATTTGAAAACAAGGTCCAACCTGGCTGGTATACCATCGTTTACACATGGGATACATTGATTGACTTGGTTTTAGCAATGCTTCCCTGACTGTGTGTGTGAGGATGCCAACAACAACACCTACACCTGTGTGCGAACTAATTCAGATAAACTGGATATGATGTACTGTGAATTTGCTGATGCTGAGGTTAGACACTCAGCAAGCTTTGTTGGTTACATATGCTCACCAGTCTTTCATTGTTTTAAATAATGTCTGATAAGTGGATGGGTTGCTTTTGATGTGGATGTTATCAAGGTCAAAATGGCGTGCACCTTGTGTTGGTGTTTCAGAGCTTTGTAGAGGTGTACGACCTAAAGACAGACAGGTACCAGCTGCAGAATATTGTGAAGACAGTAGATCCAGCGATCCTGGCCAAAATGAACCAGCGTCTGATTCAGCTGGCTGTGTGTTCGGGGCCAGCCTGTCGTGCTCCAAACACATGATCCCTGAAATCACTCATCTCGCTCAATCACCTCAAACTAATTTTTTTATCAATACCAGGTTTATATACAAACAAGTTAGAGTGATATTTGGCTGACCTTTTTGGTCAAATGAGATGTGTGAGAGATCTCTGACTCTCTCCTAACATACTATTTTAATTAAGTCACATTTTGGGGGTTGTTTCCTTGGTTAATTGAATAATAGCTGGTCTGTGAGTTATGCTGTTACAGGTTAATGGGTTTATCTGGTGCTGTGTACTATTGTGTCATTCATTAATTACGTTGGGATTATCCCCATGTGACGTCTGTAACTGAAAGAGTTACACGAAATAGAAAGAGGATTGCACTGTTAAGACATTCCGTGGTCTCGGCTCTTTCTTGTGTCGGTGAGGTCGTTTGCAAGATACAATATATTAAAAGTCCAGTATTAGTATCTATTCAAAGATACCAATGAAAATGTTAAATGTTATTATTCATTATAATTCTACTTGGATATTCCATGCAGGTAATACATTCAAGCTTTTAAACATATGCTTTTCATACATTAAATATAGTCTTGAATGGGCACGTCTTCCTGTCTAGAATTATATGCTGGCTATTTGTGTTTTCCTGCCAATTTTAACTTTGAATACCAAGTATATATATATATGTATGTATATATATATATATATATATATATATATATATATAAACCATGACCATGTTTATGAGTGACAAGCAATGCACAATATGTTGGGTTGTGAGTTGTTTTCATTGTTACACAATTAACTGTCTGGGTTTTTTTATATTGCTTGAACAAATTCTTCTTTTTACTGAACTTATTCTTGGTGTCATATTCATCTTTCTTTTAATTTCAGTGTGTCAATGAAGCAGTTATTTGTTGAGAAGAGTTATAAAAATAAATGACTAAACCACTAAGTGGCTTCATCTATTGCTTCCACCTGTTGCAAATGGGGGCTCGTCGGGTGTCGTCAGGAGGGCATTATCGGCATTAGACTCACAATTAGAGACATCAGCAGGAACGTGCAGCATCGTAGAACTCGATTTAAGTGTCGAATTTGTATGGTTTATAGTAAGGAACTGTGTAGTTGAACTCGTAAGAGAAACACCAGAAGGAATTGGCCACAAGAGCCGTAAGGTCTGAACGGACACCATAACTTCAATGCTCGGCGCAAAGCGAAGCTGGGTGTCAGTGAGGGCGTGGCATTAAAAGACTCGTCTGACGGAGCATTATTGTGTTCGAGCGCATCACGGTGCGCTCATCTATAATGAGTTATCTTCTGTCTCCTCGTCATCATTGGCTTGCATACTATATAGAGCCGGTATGTGCGTGATGAGTTTTACCAGAATGATCAGCAACTCCCTTCTGGTGTCGCACTTTAGAAGAAACATTTTACGGTACGAGTGCATTCCCGCCTCGATTGTGATGTGCTCGCTATGATGTTTCATCGTTAAGACAGTAGCGTACAATATCTTCGCATAGTAAACACCTGTTCATCTCTCATCTACCTTCGTGGGTACCTATGCCAACGTGTCATCATTTAGACGGCAGTGTACGAACCTCTTCTTTAATATCTTCGCGTGCGCTGTCGCTGCTTCGTCGTCATTGGGTAATAGTGCAGACCAATAGGGAATTTCCTCTCACTGCAAATCATCAGCCAATCATCGTCATTAAGAGTATGCACCCTCAAGAGACTGATCTATGACGTCATTCAGCGCTTCACTCTGCCGATTGCGAGAAACAGCATCACATGTATGTAAGAACTGTGAAGTGAACGTAACCTTCATGTGACCGGTACGTTTAAGTGTGTACTACGTCACATTACTGTTCACACTAAAAGGGACAGTTATGTTAAGATATCCTCAATCATCTGATGTATGTTGTTTAATATGAGTAATTGTTTAATGAATGCATTATTCACTATCAGTACCCATGATATATATCCGAAGTCAGACTGACATTGCGGCATCCGTTTGACCTTGATTATATATCGTGGTGGTCTTTCGCCGTTATTTGTTACGATATATGTCACTCGTCGTCGTCGGCTTTTCTTTTTCCGTACTCTAGCATTCTTTTTTTGCGTATTATTAATGTGCTTCCATAGCTACATTATCGATGGAAAAGGCTATGGCTGTGAGGGAAATGCAATACGTGCAGCATGATGAAAAAGGAAGAGAAACGAATACAACAGGAAGAAGAGAAGCGAAGGTATCCCTTGGCTAGAGAAGATCGTCGGCTTGATCAAGAAGCTAATATAAGGATGGAGGAACTGCGAAAAGGGATGCTGCTGACCTAGCCAAGACCAATGGAACAGCAGTCATTCGTCCTGCAAGGCACCCAGCCTAGATTGCTTTGATGAAGACACTGACAATGTAGACGTATATTTCAACCGATTTAGATCCCATGGTATTGTCACAGACTGGTATTTAAATTGGCTATTACGCTCGTTGGGCGTGGTTTTTATTATGTTGAATGAATTAGAGCGGGACAGCAGTGAGTCGTGGATCATTGAATGAAAGGTTGTCTCGAAAACTGTATTTTGTATATTTCGTGGTTGCTGGTGCTTTATTGTTTTGAGTGAATGGACATGAGGTGACTTGGATGAAAGGTTGTTTGAAAACCAGCGAAACTGAGTGAATCAGCATGGAAGGTGTGAGCTGTATAAAAGGAGAATTATTGTGGGAGAGTGGGATTATGTGTTATGATATTTCACACAAGTTGCACACTCACTCACGCTTACATGCTTCCGTAAGTTAATTTGTTCCCAGGTATATGTACGCCATACAAGAGGGAGACGCGCCAACACCATGCAAGCTAAAGCCGATGTCTTCCTGACCAAGTATGCAGTGAAGACGCAGTGGCACACGCACGACAACCCTCCACATATCTCATCTCCATGAAGCACCCATGCAAATCTATGAACTAAATAACTTCCGTGTCATTAGTCCATTGTTCTTGTATAATTAATTTTCATGACATTAGTTTAATTCTTCCAAAATTATTAATTAAATTAGTTACAATAAGTTATTTCACCATTTTAAAGTATAGGCTTATAACTTTTTCCCATGTTGTTTTAGTGCGGAGTAATAATGTGAAAATGTAATTAATGTCATAACGACTAGATTTATTACCCATATTTCAGTACTTTCCATTTTATAGTAATATATCTCTTTCAACACCACTAAGGCTAACTGAATAAGGAAAATACTCTTTGTTAAATTATTTTGAACAGCATCGATATAATCTATTATTGTTATGGACATGTGCCATGTAAAACAGTATTGGCGCATGTCCAAGCTACTCTGGGATCATTCGAAATTCAAAATCAAATAATATTGGGCTCACATTTCATGCTGTCCCTTACTCTTTAACTCATATTCCAAATTTCCTTTCACTGAATCTTCAATTATTTTAACTCAGTCAATGTTCGAAATTCAAAGGTAGAGGTTCAAATTAATTATGGTTGGGGAGGATGTTATAATAATATTCTAGCTAAAGTTTCCCCTGCCTCCCCTGTAGATTATCAGCACGATATGACCTGCACTAAATCCCTTTGGTCAATAGCTAACGAGTCCACACCACATACAGTATCGTTAGGCCAAAGGCTGTGGTCCTATAGTGTGGGTTGGTCAAAGTTCTCTAGGGAATCCAACTCCCGGCGCACTATATAACCAGCCCACTCATATCATTTAGGAGATTCTTCTAGTCCAGAGACGCGATTCTGACCGAGAACCCAGGGAAGCTTCATTGTTGAAAACTTAATGAAACCAATAAGCAACTCTACTCCTGGATTTATCTGGTTAGTCCGCACTCCAAGCAACAACAAGCAGTGAGTAACAGTACAGCAACGAAGGAGCATCGCAATAAGAAAGCCTATAAATTAAAGCTTAAGATATGCCGGTTGGCTTGCGGAAGGAGAGTTATAGAAATAAATAACTAAACCATAAGCCGCTTCGTCTGTTGTTTCCATCTGTGGCAATGATGGTTTACCTTGGTAACGTAGACTGTGTGGTCCAAAGACACTGTATTCTGATGACGAGACGTTAAATACAATACTTCCTCGCTACTTTAGTTTACTTACAAGAATGAGAAATGATTGCACTCATATTGTTTCCCTCCAGCCCTTTCTCCAAAATAGCGCTCGTTATTTCTCTTCCCTTTATTACGTTCTTGATGTTATATAGCACTCGTTCAATCATATCTTCAGCCAAGCATGCTTTGTTGTAATGTGTTCGTCACTAGCACAATCTTATCCCTCGCTAGAAAATGATTCCATTCCCAACATTGCTTATATCAAGATACAGAGTGTACTGTCTTCTTAAAGAGGATAGTATGGATCCCAGGATTTAAGGCAAGTATGTACTGATACATTGGTATGTTATGAGCAGAAGGGTTTAAGCCGGAATATATTGTGTTATATATTCTGTTATATGAGACGTCTACTAACAGGTCGGTCAAATTGCTTGCATCCAATGTGCACCGAAGGCTTATTTTTTATCATTGCACTTGTGGGGACTGTCATAATGTTGGTGTTCTTATGAGTGTGATGCCACTATAGTGTAAGAAAATTTGCAGCCGCACAGACAGATCTTGTTAAACTTAAGCTTCAATATATATATACGTTTTTTTGCGCGGGGTATTCAGACATTGTTATTGTAAGTTTACCATAAGTTCTCGGTCATAACCACATAACATGACCGTTATCCACCTATGGGCGTCGGTCAATATCCCACAGTACGGTGCCTTAGGTCCTTTCAGACTCAGCATCCTCCTCACATCCTTCCCGGAGGCTGCACCATAAACATCGTTTCAACCCAAAGCTTCGTTTGAGAATAACTAATCACTTGAATTTTCTACTGCATCATCTTAAACGCACTGAGGTAATAGATTTTATTCTGAGCGCTTGAGTGCTAATTTAAAACTGCTCGCCGGAAAGTTTTTTTTCCGCGAGATCAGCACGGCGAGCGCTCAGCTATTATTATGTTAATTCACCCCCTTTGTTCAGTTCGCTCTTGGATAAACGTAATTACCTGGTTGGCCACTGTGAATTGAGCCTGAATGAAGCGGGATACATTGCCCATGACTTGATTTCCTTTTATGGGCGCGCCTTTGTTGACGACACACTCTCCTACTCCATAATCTTGTTTTATGTTTGCACAGCCATTGCCGTGTCATTCGTGCTTAGAAATGCTACACACAAGGCCGCTAGCTATTGATTAAGGGGCAGGGGCGATCTTCGTTCCCTAGGACTACCACACTACTAGCTGTTTACTTAACATATTTTCAGTTTTCGCCTATATCCATCATTGCAGTCCAGTTATTTTCAGTGTAAGATTTCCCGCCATTTTGCTTCCTTTGTTCACTGCACTGTGAACTCCCTACTTTGTCTCTCTGATTAGCTTCAAATAAGCATCAATGTGCATGGTATTGTTCTCGGCCACTGCTTTGTCAGAGGCTTACATGATTATTTGACAATATCGCTGCTCTACTCAAAGTTCAGCACTTAGTGTGATAGACCTGTTCGGTTCAAGGAGAGCTTGTGTACTAGACAACTCTTTGTCCTTGCATCACAGATACCTAACCCTTAAACGCCCACAGTTTGTCATAATAGGTTCCAATGACCTTGCAAAGGATGCTGACCCCCTACAAGTAGCAGTCAAATTAGTGGATTTAGCCAGTCACCTTTGCAACAAATTCACAGTTCAAGTTGTGCTGATTGGCTCCATCTTGTACAGGATTGATAAAACTTCAGAGCAATCTCTAAAGGAAAACATCTTCAGATGCAATGCTTACATTAAAAATCTATGCGTTTTTGGTCCAGTCCAGGTCACAGGATGGGTTATACCCTAACACCCCCACGGGCAGGAAACTATACAAAAGATCTCTTCGAGCTGCCATTTTCAAAGCGCTGCAAAATTCAACAAACACACTCACTTGAAGGTACAACATTTTCTAGCCACACAAACAAATAAGAGCCTCATGTATGTACACACATTCCTCACAGGTGATATTTTAGTATAATGTTCTCTTCCTCAAGGCTCAATTTTACTATGATTTCACTCTGAGGAACATTGAAACAACATTGTTCTATGCAATTGGCTTAGCGCAGTTCTTGACTCTAATTCTAATGACGGAATTGGATAAAAGTTACTCTGAGCTTTCCATTTGGCAAGGCTCTATTTTATTATTATTTCACTCCGAGCCGTAACTTTTACTTTGAAACAACACGGCTCTATGCAACTTCCTTAGCACAATTCTTCGATCGTAATTCTCCTCATGGAATAAGGTTCCAGTTACTCCGAGCATTCTATTTTATTATTATTTTACATCTAAACCTAGTCTCTCAATAAGCCTGCTTCTCATCTTACTCTCAACATGGGTCTGCATGTCATCTTACTCTCTATCTATTTTGGTATAGGTCTATTATTTTATCAATGTATTTAGATATCAAGGTAGCCCGCAGAATCGTGTCCCAAAAAGATGAATGCCCTACTGATTGGTATAATGAGTTTAGAATCATATCCGTCCCAGATTACAGCTAAGCCGAGGAAGCTAACCAGAGCCATCCTCTTCGTGTGCAGTCGTGCGCCAGGAGGCCATGTGGGGACATAGCAACAGCCTTGTATAACATGCTGCACAGCCCTTCTCTCTAGGACCAGCAGTTAATCCTGAGGAACGCGCGGGGTCAGAGGCTTAAGTTGATGCTCCAGAACGCTGACAATTCACGCCACGAGGTTGTCTTACTGAAAAGACAACATTCGTCGCAAGATGCTCCTGGCGCTATCGATGCTTCGGCATCAATAGTTCCAGTTTTCGAGAGAGCTGGGGTATCTATGGTTTATTGAGATACCCTAGCCATAGATAATGCACCATGTCCCAAAAAATATTGAAACTATGGTTGGATTCTTACCCCGTCGAAAATTAGCCTACAAGACATTTTCTCACAACTCTCATGCTCAATTAAGTTTAATAATAAGAGTAATTTAAATAAAAATGTAATAATAATAATAGCATGAATATTTTGACTGAATTAATTCATGATTAGTTTGACGAGTATAAATGAAGATTTGATATTCCATAAATGCTATATTTGGCCAAATCCAGCATTACAATACGAACCTCAGCTTCCCAGATCCACGATTGACACACGTGTCACCTGCCACCACCCCCTCTTCTCATATCTCCTCATATACCCCACACCCTATCATCATATAACCCGTCCAGCTTTGTCAATTACTATGTCCTCGCAGACCAGGCTACTGCATGTCCCAAGAGAATTGGGATAGCGTGCCTTGGTCGTTGAGGGAATCATTTATACATTTACAAACAGTTTTATCCTAGCCACTTAGTTCGACACATCACTCTCAAACCTTTATTTAAAAGCTTAAGTAAAGTATTGCAGTTCAAGTTTCTTCTAAAACTGACGCTTGAAGTTCGTGTCCTCTTTAATAAACCTAAAGTACGTATTGTGTGTCGGGGCACCACACATCACGATACCACAGGCCTGGATAGTCATCTTACTCTAGTGCTTTATATATATTCATATCATTTCACGCTTCTCTAAATCGAGGTGAGCAATTTATTTACAATGTGCATTTCACATTCTGTAAAACATACAGACAAGCCTTTGAAAAAGTAGAAGGAGTAAAGACATGACATGTTTGCTTTGATTCGCTATTGACATACACCCCGCCCCACCACCACCACCTACACACACAGCCCATATCTCCTAAGGACGTGAATATTGAACTTGAACGTGAATATTTGTTCAAGCAGATGAAAGTACCAAGATAATTCTGGAATAGTTAAACTTCCATCTAATATATGACATACATCCCCCCTCCACCCCTTCCTACACACACAGCCCATATCTCTTAAGGCTGAAAGAACGTGAATATTTGTTCAAACAGATGAAAGTACAAAGATAATTCTGGAATAGTTAAACTTCCATCTAGAATATGCAGCCTTCCCACAATGACATCCACCGTGAATGCGGAATATGTTTAATTGGCTTGCATATATGGAAGAGATTGTACAGGAAGTAAAACTTATCTGATACCAAGGGGCGGGTGGCTGAATAGTAGGCATTGTCATGTCTATGGAGTGAATACCCTAATACAGAATGGCTTTTACAAATGTATGTCACGCCCAATATCTGTCACACTGGGTTGATGAGTTTTGTGATCATAAAAACACACGAAACTAATTGAAGATGTAGTTAATCATAGTTGTTTCGTTTACAAGAGTTAAGTTTCATTTCATCTAAACGGGTTTACACATCGAAAACAAAAGTTTACAAAATTGTATTTAGTTTCTTCAGTACATAATCTAAGGTTTCCTTAAACTAATACACTAGTTTTAATGGTTCAATAAAACTTTTCAACCGAAGATGCATGGCAAATAGCACTTCAGATTGTCGCCATTAATTTCTTTTCAAATAAATAAAAATGAAGAAATTTTAATGGCACTTCTTAAGAAGTGAGCAACTCTTCTAACTCAATCAATGTATGCTTAACTACACTCAATGTCGTATAAGCAGTGCACTGAATATTTGTATTCTCAAGTGGCCCTTTATTCAAGGAACTTTATCAAAGAGTTGATAGCTATGCTTACAGGATTCACTCCAAGTGGCTCTGCGATGATCGCTTTCCTTATAATAACACGCAGCTATTGTGAGGTGACGCTACCTTGTAATAAACAAAATTGCATATTTATACTGGGTTGACGTCCTTGTGATTAATGAGAGCAGGAAAGTGTTCGTTTCGCAGATCCTTTCCTCTGCTAATACACATCACACAATATGCATATGTATAGCAAAAATAACAAGTACAGTATCACTGGTACAGCCTTTGCGCTCGGACATGCTATACTCGGCACAGTTATTTTATTGTGTACAGTTGTTACCCTTGGTACAGGAATTACATTGTATTTTGTTGTTGTGCAGTTGTTGCTGTTGGGCACTCGTTTATTTTTAATAAAATTGTTACATTGGGTACAGTTACTACTCTTAACAGTTGCTACCCTCCGTACAGTTTCTACACTTGTTACGGTTGTGACTCTGGTGAAGAAGGATATATTTGTATTTTTGCTTGGTCGAGTTATAACTCTAGATATAGTTATTACCCTGATTAAATTTGTAACTCTTGGTGCAGTTGTTACCATTAATACGATATTAACCCTGGGTACAGTCGTTGGCTAGGTTGCAGTTGTTACCCTGGGTGCAGTTCTTATCCTGAGTAATACCCTACGCCAATACTCAAACGTCCTGCCCTGTGTAAGAAAAGTGGTGACTCAAAAATTTAATATTTTCCGCAAATTGGTTTGTTATTCATTATCTGAGCATTTAATGATAGGTTATTTTAACTAATTCTGGGTGTAGAGGACATTTTATCTGGGCTACAGTGAATAGACAGGTGATGTGTATGTTGTAGTGAGTATAGATTACACGCTATATTACAGCACTGTGTGTTGCATATTACCTGCGATAAAGTTGATGTTGTTACCATCCATTGAATGAACCGTCGCTGAATAATAAATACTGACTATTTTAGCTGTCACTTGCATCTATTATATGACCAGGGCGATTATGGTAGGCTGCACAAGAAATATATTTTTTCGCTGTAATGCTGACCAGAAACTTCAACTGCTCTAACGTGCCGACATACATAACTAACTCAAGAACACATACTTAAAATGCAATGAAGCAGTAATCCCTGTTATAATCATTCGGTTTATGTCTACATGAAATCGTTTGATCTCAGTGGAAATATTCAGGAATGTTTGATGTTCACAAAACTAGCACACATCGTAAAACACGGGCTGATATCAAGCGTCGCCCATAAGGTAGACAATAAAGCGGTTTAGTGCATACTAACTTTGAATGCTTTTCTTCAACGATATTTGTGGTTAACGATCCTGAAATAAAGCTGATCGACCAAGACATAAACATAACTCTTTATTTGAGGGTGATCACTTAAGAGGACGTGACTCGAATACACTGGAATGTGGTGCGAGGTGAGATATTACAACGTGGGGTAGATTATAGATATATCCTATAAGACATTCTGCTTTAAATACAATGACGAGGAAAATATAGCATACACCTCACATTCCATATATGACGACATTAATGAGGTGCACTCTTTAAGTTATCAGTCCTAGCTGGAAGATGAGCTAACATAGTAGCATCAACGATGTTATCTTATTTAATATCTCATCAGCTTTGTCGCTCTCTGGCATATTCTCTGTATGGTATGATCATCAATATACATTTATTAACAGATGAGTCCGTTTGAATAATATAAACGTGGGCTTGTAGCGCCATTAAGCCAATGCAATTAGATTAGATTCGCGCTGTTGATGTCAACAACTCAGCTAATTGTTATGACTATTGAACTGATATTTACTATTTTATAAGCAATAAAAACTTTGACGAAAATTGACTTAGTGAAATTTGCTTTTTCAACTCAACGCGCTTTGAAAACGACATATATTTTTATAGCATATGTCGACTATCAAAGTTTGGTAATTGTATTAGCTTTTGGAAAATGTTAATTTTGTTACGATCAGACGATAATTAGGGAATTGATTGCGAAATTAAAAAGTTTAGAGATTTTGGCTACCAGAAATTTTCGACCTGCTACAATTTTTTTAACAATGCATTATTTACAACCTAGTATATTTAGAAAGAGTTACATTGAACTTTCAGAATATCTAAACTGTTCTCAAATGGAATTCTGAAGCATGGACGTATTGAGCATTGAACTTTGATGCTTTTGTAACCGGAAGTGATGTCTTCGACATCCACGATATTTTACGATACGTCTCAGTTTGTCGCGGAGAACATGTGAACCAATTTTTATTACCAGCTGAAATGTAGTGACGGTTTTATAAGCGTTCAAAAAATTCATTAAACATTTGTTCACATTTGGACTGATACCGTATGTTGATGGCCATATATGTCATTAGAAATAGTTTGCAATTAGAATGGGCTACACAATGATGTAAATTGTGTAACAATCCGACCATTATTAACGGAGTTATTCGAGATACTAGTTTTTCACATATTCAATGACCTTGACCTTAGTTTCTAATCGAGGTCAAAACAAAACCTCTCGGTTCTGCGGATTATTGACCCCTAACTATTGAAAAATAAAAAATCTAAAAATGCGACCTGTATGGCGAAACAAACAAATGTTATAATTCATACATACATACATACATACATACATACATACATACATACATACATACATACATACATACATACATACATACATACATACATACATACATACATACATACATACATACATACATACATACATACATACATACATACATACATACATACATACATACATACATACATACATACATACATAAATGCATGCATGCATGCATGCATGCATACGTACGTACGTACGTACGCACGCACGCACGCACGCACGCACGCACGCACGCACGCACACACATACATACATACATACATACATACATACATACATACATACATACATACATACATACATACATACATACATACATACATACATACATACATACATACATACATACATACATACATACATACATACATACATACATACATACATACATACATACATACATACATACATACATACATACATACATACATACATACACACATACATACATACATATATATATAAAGCTATCGAGACGAGCATGCCGACGATGAGTGTAATGGCGATTGCCATTGGTTGATACCAAATGTAAGACAGCATGTAGAAATTGGTTATCCCGCCCCTAAAACAATGCATGCAAATACACGCCATACAGATGAGATCAAAAGACAACAAGGTGAAGGTTGGAGAACAACTCTTGACATTCCGACCATTGTAGTGCCCACCTTGTCTCGGATGCCTCGATGCTGGTAGAAAGGAATTTGAAAAAGAGAGTCAGTGACTTGCTTAGATCTAATCATAAGTCCAGATCCTTAATCCATACTGCCGAAGACAATGGACGGGTTACATTGGGCCGACTACCTCGTGCTCGTGTGTTTCCTTCTGGTGTCGGTCGGGATCGGCGCCTATCATGCTCTCACTGGCGGCCGTCAACGCACCACGGCTGAATTCATCATGGCCAACAGACAACTCAAAGTAGTGCCGACAATGCTGTCGATGTCAATGTCGGTCGTCTCTGCCATATTGGTTCTCGGAGTCAGTAGTGAAGCCTACTCGTACGGTGTGATGTTCTTACTATGGACTTGTATTGGTACGGCTGTAGGAATACTGATTGTTCAACAACTCTTCATCGTATGGTTATTTCCTATCCAACTGACAAGTGCATTCGAGGTAAGTGATAAACCGGGCTTTTAAAGAAACAGATATAGATCGCAGTGGGATTACAATTGCTTTACCGCGTTTTCCTGTTAAACGCTTTATTTTGTTGAAATTAAATAGCCGTAATTGGTAGTACGACAGGGCACGGTATAATTGAATGTTGACAGCGCTTTTACAGTTTTGGGAATCAGGTATTAAGGCCATTACCCGGGACACACTAGAATATGTACAAGAAACTGGCTTACAAACAGAATAATGCTCGTTTTGGCTGGACATGTTCTCAGTTTTTGGACCGAAGATTCCAATCTAAGGCAGCTCGATCCACAGCCTCCTTCCTCGGCGTCTTCGGCGCGGTATGCTTAAGTTATTTGTGTTCACGTAATTCCATGAATGTTACGATTAGCCTAGTCAAAATAATAACAACAAAATGGAGTAGTGAATTTGAGCCTAATGAAGAAACTTTCCACAGTATTAGAACGTTTTGTGTTAATTATAATTCCATATTTTTTGAAAATTATTATCGTCCGTTTGTGCCGCCATCAGATTCTCCACATGGGCGTGGCAATGTTTGCACCATCCATTGCTTTAGAAACAGGTTAGTCAATTTATGCGAACTGGGTACGAATTGATACACCAACAACCCCCACCCCACCCCACCCCATACACTAACATCTCAACAGCGTTTCATACAACCGTCAAGTATTAATCTTAGAATTCTGTATGTTACCAATATTTGGTATATAAATTGAAGACAAAATGACGGTTTTTTTTTAGAGGATAATGACACATCGTCTGAATGGCGTAGATGGCGATAGGAGAGGCTCAGTAGATACCTCTTCAATCAATAATCCCTTTGACATTATCTGACCTACTAGCAGAACATAATCTGAAGTGTCTGTCTTATATTTCGGTGAAACACAGCTGTAATGACAGGTCTACAGCGAATAACAGTCCGTTGTTGTTAGAGTACAACATAGTGTTGAAAACGACGTTTTAGTGGTTTGCAATTTAAATCATGGCTAAATACTGATGATTTATTTCTTGCCCTATTTCATTATTTCATATCGGTGTCAGTGACAGGAGTGCCCACAACCGTCAGTATACCGGTGATGACAGTGATCGCCTCGCTCTACACAGCCCTGGTACGACATCATGGCTATAATCATTGGTTTGACTTGTTGACCTCTTGGACCAAATACAAAAGACAAATGTTCCTTTGGTGTTTTATTCTGGCATGGTTTGCTTCAGGGTGGTATGAAGGCAGTAATATGGACTGATGTGTTCCAGGGAATCGTCATGTTCATAGGGCTAACCATAGTTCTAATAAGGGTAACAAATACATGCTTGCTAGTGTTATTATAACACGATATCTGACGAGAAAAGCAGTTCGTTTTGTGTGTTGATGGGTTTCTTTTGCCCAACAGACGTGGGTGCTGGTTGGGCCGAGACGAGCATACGACGTGGCCTCAGAAGGGAGGCCGGCTGTTTTGGACAAAGTATGATGTGGATTCCAATTTATGAAACACACTCTCACCCACTCACACATGTCTATTCGATGCTCAATGAATCACCGTTATTTTCTTATCCTTTTGACAGCTTTTCCTTGGACCCGCGAGTTCGCCACACTTCCTGGGGTGTCACGTTGAGCTTAATGTGCTACTTTATCTTCCATTTTGGAACGAGTCAAGCTGCTGTACAGCGTTTTTCAGCAACAAAAACAATCCGCGACGCAAGATTGTAACTACTCAAATACACCTCTAAGAACAAAGTCTGCAATCAATCACATCAATTAATATTAACCAAAATTCATTCTGGAAAGTAAGTTGTTCACCAAATGGAATACTTGAAAAGTAGACGATCTCAATGCTGGTACAGTTGATCTTTAAAATAGACATCTTATATCAGGCATCAATCATTCGCCGAGAACCAGTCATTTATAGGCTGTGTTTTAACACTGTAAATAACATGATTCTGTGCACGTGGTATCAGGTCGGTGCTGTGTGCTGTGCCATTCGTTTGTGTATTGCAAACCATCACGGGAATCGCCGGCGTCAACGTGTACAGCTACTTCGTGGATGTCGGATGTGATCCACTTAATGGAGGCTACATCAAAAGTAACAGCCAGGTAATCTGAATTGCACACACAGCATCGAGACAAGAAACAGTTTTTACAATAATCCAAACAATTCTTGTGAAAGTAGTTCTATCGTTTGCAAGCTGTGTTATCTGTCATCTGGCTAACAATGTTTACAGGTCTTGCCGTACTTCGTGAAACTGGCCTTTGTGGACTACAAGGGCTTCACAGGGTTACTCTTGTCTATCCTGTACAGCGGTACATTAAGGTGAACGGAGTTGCTTCAATACACATGCTCATCTCAATCCATTCAAAGCTACCTGGCGGAATAAATCCCCCATAATTCTATAACAAAGATAGCGAAGTTTGACTCGTAATTATTGTCTATTGCTTGAAACAGTTATATCATGCCGTGTTCCTGGTAAGATTTACTTTGTATGGACAGCCTGTAGTTGCAGTTGCAGTAGCTTGTGATGGCGTTGTATTATTGCTTCCAGCACGGTATCGTCCAGCCTCAGTGGATGCGCTGCCAACATCTGGGAGGATGCTTTGAAATCTAAACTTGCTTGGAGACTGTCAGAATTTCAAGCAACCATTGTCAATAAATTCCTCGGTGAATATGGCCTGATATCTGTATATGCTAAGCAATGTCATCCTTGAATGTCAACACATACTCAGCGCGCCATTTACTATCATGTAGTTTTGTAGATATCGCAAATATTGAACTGTACATGTGTATATTTGTGTACCTCACAAGTGGTCATTCTCGGTGTATTGGGAATGGTGATTGGTCTACTGTGTACCGTCCTCCCAGGAACACTCATCCAGGTATATCAGTGTAGGCAAACTGCCAAACTCGCGATTCTAACTATGCATGCCAGATCTTGTGCTTCTTCGTTCATGTTCCATGCATATAAGTGTCTGAGACGGCATCGATAACCATGCCCTGATTTCATGTGAACTTTAACTTGATAGAAAACAGAGTAGTTGAAAGAAAAGAGTGTCAATTTGCAGTTGACCTTAGCCTTTTTCGGGGCGTGTGGAGGGCCTCTGATTGGCATGTTCCTCCTTGGGGGCCTCAGTAGGAAAGCCACATGGCAGGTGCGTGCAGAAATGTCTTTTTCCAAGGCCTCATATACTGCTATACGTGGTTTGTATTGTTTTGTGTGAATTATGTACTACATTGCTAGGGTTTTTTTTCATTATTCAGGGGGCCATTGTTGGCGGTTTGACTGCCTTTGCCTTGGTCATGTGGTTGTTAATCGGAGCTCAGATCTATGACATTCGTAGTATAGACTCAACATTGCCGCCTATCCCAACTGATGGCTGTGCAGCTAATATGACAACACAATATGTTTCTGCTGAGCACACGTCCATCTCCACTTTGAACGCAGCCCAGTCCACCATACAGACAATTGAAACTAGGTATAGAGGAGTGAAACGAACCTGCCATGGGTTCATAGACCGGTCTTTCTTGATGCAATCATTATTTCGTGGTGTTTCGTCCTTTTGAGTCATCAATGTTGTCCATAAGATTATATATACAGTGTATGAAAGGGAATAATTTAACTGTATATATTATGCATATATGTTGATGGACGATCAGATCAGGTATTGACAGCTTCTACATGCTGTCCTATACATGGTATCAACCATTGGCCATCTTTATAACGCTCGTTATCGGTATGCTGGTCTCCTTCCTGGCCCGTAAGTCAATCCTAAACATGATTCATGTTTCCAATATCATCTCTGGATCGTATGTATAATAATATTCGACGTAAAGCAGCAGGACTTGTTCGGATCTTCCCATTTCAATCACGGCCTACTGACATCCTGACTTCCCACTCTATCTTTGTCTATGTGTAACAGGATACTTTGATCCCAGCCTGTGTGATATGAAAATAGAAGAAGTGTGTCTCATTAACTGGTCCAACGTGTTTTCACTTAATATCAATGGGCCTACACATAAGGATATGGAAATGGTTGGTTATATATCGTATAAGATATATTGTGTTGTTTTGAATCTCACTAAGGATGAGTTTTCTCTGTCGTGGTCCACTTCACCCTATTGTATATATTCTCATTGACAGCAGGTCAAGAAGGGTGCGCGCACTGAGTCGGATACTGGGCAGGTTGTACAGCCGCTCATCACGAATAATCCCGCCACAACGGAACTCACATTACGTCATTAGTTGATTGTATCACGACTTGATGAGTGGGATTGTGTTCTGTCACATGAGCAAATCATTGTTGAAGCCTTTATTATAAAATGACCAAAATTCTGTTGTAATAAACACTTTTGGGTCCGATTCTTTATTGATAATATTTGAGGGGATGTGATTCATAAACCAAATATTGCACGCAGTAGACGGTACTAGACTAGAAGAAAACGGGCTTAGTATTATAATCGGCCCATCTTGATATCAATGAATCATCACCATCCATGGATGTTGCAATATAGTGGATGTCATTGATGCTGACGATGCGCGTCGGGTAAGCTGTGACGAGTGGTGGCATTGTGTTTATCCGGCGATATGACGACTTGGGGAAGATCCAGGTGAGTTGACAATAAATGAATGTGCGACGCTTGGGGTGGAAGGATCAATCATCGATCCAGAGCAGAACAAATTCTGATGGAGAATAAAAACATTAAGGAAAATCAAATAGACCCCACGTGATTGGAATCCTAGCATCTGATTGGCAATTTTACCGTAATGATTCCAAGACAATGTTTTATAGAATCATCAACCCACTCTCTTAGGATTGTCAATGAGCATCCCTTGGTAGGCCTAGGAACGACGAGAAACGATTGTAGATTGAATTGGCGTCAAAAGAAGCTAGAAATGATTGTCTTGAGATATCCAGTGACTGCACTTAGCACTTAGTGGTTTCGACAGTCAGCCTCTTTCGTTCATGGCTGATATTGCGGATGTGGAACCTTTCTGACTTGGCCATGTTGTTGACCTGGGCTGCCATTGAGAAAGACGAATCAAACATGGGCCCGAGATTTATGATTGACCTCTTAGAGTTGGACTTGTGCTTGTTTGCAGTCAGCATATTTCTGAGAAAGACAGTGTTCTATAATCTTATATTCTTTTTGCAAGGCTGCTTGATCCAGGTGGTACGTTAAAGCACTGTATAAATGTAGTTAGCGAAACCATGACCGTCGACCCCATGGGATTTGATCAGATGGCCAAGATCAAGGATGCAGACGAGGAAAAGTAAGGGCCGAGAGCAGACCCTTGTGGAACGCCGAAACCACTCCAGGGCTTGTCCATTGATACCAAGGATCATATTGATCCTGTTAAGGAGTGTGGTGTGGTCAATTAGGTCGCAAGCAGCACTTTAGCCGAGAAGGATGAGAATCGCTACAGTGTTCATCCAGCGAGCACGGTAGATCATTTTGGACCCTTATAAATGCAGACTCGGTGCTGTGGACTGCTTTGTAGGCAGATTACAGTAGACCATGGAGATGGTTTTCATCTATACTCTTGTTGAGCCGGATGGTAACTATTCGCACACGCACCTCTTTGGAAAAGGGAGACTACCGCTGTTTTGGATGACTTTGGTACTATTCCTGTAGTAAGAGATGAATTGATGACTTTCACCATCGTTGGCTGTAATTCAACTGGAAGGGACAGCTGAGAGCTCAGTCCTGATTTTAGAACAGGCTTATATATGGCTTGGTTGATGGCCTTTCTGTTTGACCCTGCCACAGCGATCTTGGTATTGTAGTTCTCTGTTGCATCAAGCCATTGTACACAGGAGGCTTCCATGATGTGAATACCTGGTTAGTTAAGGATTTGCCACACTGACATTTATCATTATGTATGCTCCCTCAAAAGAATCAATTTAAAAATAAGCATGAACAGTTTATATTTGGCAACAGCAATGGTGAAATGAGACACTATTTTACTAATTAACACACTACATACAACACAGCATACCATATGGCAGCATGCACGCACATACACACACAAAGAGACGCAGCAAATATGCATGCACGCATTCTAAGCACACGCTTATTATAAGACAAAGAGACCTTCAGCAGTAGCAAATGAACGACAGTGTTTTGCAGGAGCTGGCTGGTATAACTGTGGGCTGGGCCAAGAACATATTAATGCTCGCAACTTTTACAGTGGTGCTATCTTCCCCTTTTTGTCTTTCTTCTAGCTTGATTTTTCACACCTGCCTAGGGAGTGATAATCACATAGCACTGTTACGAACCAATTTTTGAGCTGTTAGTTAGGAAAGTGATAAAGTACGAGATTTATGGATATGATTAAGCGCGATGTTATTGCTTAAGGGAGAGACTTTTATCTGTACCGTGGCTTACTCATCTAGCTTATTTACGAGTAATGTTCTTCCTTTTTTATTTGACATTGATGGCCGAGTGATGTATGCGTGGCAGTCCAATTTCCCTTTGTTGATTTATTGGGAACTGTTTTATGTGCTTTATATGCCAAGTTATTGCTTTTGTCCTCGGAAATCCTCGTGTGCTGCGTGATTGCTTTATTTTAGCATCCCTCGTAAACCATTTTTAGTGCTTTGTCCTCGAATCTCTCGTAAGAATGCATGCGTGGAAGAGGTAGATAAATGTCGTGTAGTGAATTATTTATTATCTTTATTGGAAGAAGTTAAGTAGATTCTAGCGTATAAAAAACCCACCAAATAGCGCCCCAACACTCCAGTCCCACAGAAGCTCCGCAGAAGTCCACAGACGTCCATCGAAGCCACAGAGGGAAGACAGCCAGACTCCAAAAGAGGCTGACTCTCGCCAACTTCCCAATAGGCTTCAGAAGAGACTTAAGTACTTCTACTTTGTGCTGTGGAGCGAAATAAGAAAATAAACCAACTTTAGTTTGAAAACGGAGTCCTTCATTTACCTGTGCACCTTAAAACGTGTTGGTAAAGGGAAGTAAAAAGAACGCGCAATAAGAGAAGAAACAATAATATCTTAGCCTTACCCCAAGGCGTGATAAGCACCTTGCTACATCTCATGCAGATATATCGCTTAGGGGTATACCCCGATAACTCGCGTCGCGATTACTCGCGAATCTGCATAACTCACGCTCAGGTCTTTGATCCGCTTTTTTAGCCCAAAATAGCGAGTTACTTTAACAAAATAGGAACCAAAACGGTAGTCTGGTTGACATCCACCATCAGTAATAGTGCGCTTTCACAACTGGTCAAGGTGTTGACGCCACGGGAATAAGGTGAAAATAAGGCGAGAAAAAGAATATAAACCAGCCCACAACTAAATGAAATCATTTCATTTTGCATTTCCCATCAACAATCATCTCTAAAAAAATCAATGTAATTAAGTTACTTTTCATTCCTTATTCGTATAGCAATCCTGCAGACAAGTTTAACCCGCAAAAAAGGCGGATGACGCGCCAAGCTAGTTTTACCTCTGTTCGCCAGGGGCGCTACTTACGACCTAAATTCGCTATCTCGCGCTATCATTTATCTCGCGGCTCCGATTTATGGACCCGGATTGGAGTGAGTTATCAGGGTAGACCTGTATGAGCTTATCTCTAATAGATTGTACTTTTGCAAATGGATCAATAGCTGTTAATCCAACCATGACGACTAGCGCCTACTGCGATACCGTCAAGTAGTAACACCAAAGGCGTACAGCTATGTTTAGAGGGCTCTCTCTCGACAAAATATGTGACAAGCACGCTGTTTGTCATAACGCCTTTCTTAAAACCACGTAGAAAATTGAAGGCGAGGTCACCTCGACGAATAAGATTACATCAACATATGCAATAATTCCTATGTTCATTTCGATTTGATGGTAGCACCACATGCCGTTGGGCGTGTTGGAAATGCTCACAGCATAAGCCATTGGGAGACCGCGTAGCGGTTTTGTCCGAGAGGTGGCGGCACAGGGCAATGCGGTCCCAAGCTCGACCGGAAGTTATCGGGTTACGCGCTTACTTTGCGGTTTACGTGTAAATACCAAAGATTCATTTTTTCCATTTTGTGTCACTTCGACGAATAATTTTTTTCGTTCTACGTCACGCGGTCATGATATATTTGATGGTGACGACATTTAGGGTAAAGCTGTGCAAAGCGGTCGAGCATCTCCATAACGCAGTGAAACGAGCCGGCCGGTGACGGACAACTGACCAAGTCGAGATCAAGGAGACCCAGGTATATCGTTTTCTAGGCCACTTTTTCTACGTACAAGATCCGTAACACAGTGAAGGTGGTGGTGGGAGCCTTGTGTGCTATGTGTCTCCCACTTATGGCGGCGCAACCAGTGAAAGGCAGGTGATGGAAAGGACCGAACTAACAGAAATGTGTGACCAGGGTGACTCATGCAGGACTTATTTGCTCCCTATGATGTCACCATAAATATACCAACCTTTTTCAGTAAAAAGAATCAGCTGACAGGGAAAGTGGTACAGGGAGACCGAAGATCTCCAGCAAGAGGGTGCTCAATGAGCGGATAACAGGATCGGGAAAAACCTTCAAATTTCTTGGTGGAACCTATGATCCACTGTGAGGTCCAGATTTCCTCTGACATAATCTTTGTTTGTTATATGTTATGTAACTTTCGGCAGTGCATCGTCCCCACAACTGCCTAAGGTGAAGTTTAGTGTTTGTGAAGTGTGACTGTGTGTTTTTTAGTCTATCCCACTCAGGGTGTGATATTATATGAATCTCAATGAAAGGTGATATGTAGTAGTCATTTTATACCATGTGCCTTATAATGTAATCTATAACAACCCTACACGTTAATACTGTTGAAGAGAAAATTGTTTTTCACCCTATTCATATTTGTTCCTTTCATTGAATAAATGACTGTGGAACCCCCAATGGGTTAATTCAATTAAAATACTTTGTACTTTTCAAGTTTCAAGAGTTTATTATACATTCCACCACATACAATATGCAGGTAAATGATTCCTTAAATAAAAAAAAGAAATCAGTGAACAAGACTGCTCAGTTAGAGAAATTGTGAAAAAACATTGAATCAAATATAGCATCTTAGAAATAGTCCCTGAAAAACACCTCTAACTTTGAAATCATTGTAGTGTAGCGTGAACCCTGACCGATTGTTGGCGCTATTGCAGCGCCCAGTATATGCCTTCAATCTCTATAAACTAGTCCGCAACCAAAATTAACATTAAACAAGTGAACGACCGGGAGTAGTTCAACCGAGTGAAAGAACCGTGACATTTAGTGTAAACACAAGTTTTATTAACTTCTCATACGTACAAGTTAGCAACGACCAATTCCAACAAAATCGCGACACCAGCGACCAAGTAAACGACACCCTCTAGGTTAGGGCGCCGAAACAGAACACTACACAAATATAAACATACAGGGCAAGAATGTAAAATATCAAAGCAATGACTGCCAACGATCAAGCCAACGGCGCCTAACTATACAAACTCACAACGACACTACGACACCAGCAGTCAAACAAACGACGCTCTCTAGAATAGGGCGCCAAAAACCCGAACACTAGACAATACAAATTCAACACCAGCCCTAACGAATAGGGCGCCAAAACCCGAACCACTAACAATACAAATTAACAACGACACCCCGACACCCGGGATCAAACTAACGACGCCCTCTAGAACAGGGCGCCAAAACCCGAACACTAGCAATACAACAAACAATGCAATGCAATGACACAACCAACGACGCCCTCAAAAATAGGGCGCCAAGACCCGAACCACTATTAAGACAAATTAACAAGGCCCAATCGCAACTGTTACGAGCAACGGCGCCCACCAAAACAGTACCGCTAAAGGTACTTACCACAAGCGATGTTATTCCGACTAATCAGAATAAAGCTGGCGCTGGGTTCGTCCGACTAATCGGACGATTGGTGAGGCTTCTCCAACTTGCTCGGAGACCGACTAATCGGAATCTAACGCCAATCATGCCCCAGATTAAATACCGTTAAAGTAAGTCACGTGACCACACCATTTCAAACGATAACTATTAAAGTTATAACAATCAAAACAATAGAATAAGTTGGCAAAACACATTAAATAGCGAAATACATAACGAAAACCACCAGTGAACCTTTGCCAATAAAAATACATAAATCATAAAAATGCAGGTACAGCCGCACAAACGGTAATCCCCAGAATGATAAAAACCGTGTGCGTCACAGTAGTAATAAACTCATCGTCACGGGTAACTGGGACAATCTCCATACTCTGAGACGTAAACACCACATGATGACAAACTGTTCGTGCAAAACAACTGACCCTGAATTTGGTAATAATAGTCATGTTGGCTGTTAAGGATGAACTGGTTGTTCTCACTGACCAGGTATGGCACTGAGATAGGAGTGACTGGTTTGTCCCTGGTACTGTAGGGACACTTGACCTCAACAATCATGTCATCAGACACAACCCCATCGGGTGAGCATGCGAGGTAGAGGTGTGTTTGGGACACTATAATTCCACAAGGCTTGACTTCGGTCCCAGTCAACTCTGCATATTTCTTCACAGCCACAGTCTCATTACGGAAACTGTGGTCAATTGCTTTGGCCCAAATCTGGCTGACGCGGGTCAGCGACTTCGCCATACGAACTAAGTCTGTTTTGATAGTTGCTTTGCATATCCTGCCAAACTGGGAGGACTGCAGTCTCTTACACCTTTATAACTGGCTTGTCCCAAAGTTGTATCCCTCACCTCTTGTCACTGAGCTTCTGTGATGTGGGTGATGCCTTCATGCTGAAGGAATTCATCTTGAGGAGCAAGTTTGAAGAAGTCATGGTCATTGGCAATTGCATATTGGTTTGCTGGGGGGAAGAGCTGCAGGATAGGCATGCGGCAGGTGGATGCGGGGGCAAAGTTAATGCACTTGTTCCTGAAGGATGAGGGGTAGTCTGGCATAGAGCGGTAGCTGTATGGCCTGGGGTCAAAGTCGCCATTGCAAGAAGCTGCTGGCCTCAGTTTCAGGTTCAGAGCCTTGACAGGCGATTCCCTTGAACTTTTTCGTCTGATGGAAGGCCTGGAGCTTCTCTGTGCAGCTTTCCTCAATTTTAAGGTTACCAGACACTTTAAATATACAAGTGCGCACAGAACAGCACACACATGCTTACAGTGTGCCTCTGGGCCCATGCCCGCATCACAATAACACCTGCACTCATTCATGACGCCATGGATGTCAAGTACCTCATCAACCTCGTACTCCACTGACTTCTTCATCTGTGCACGGTAGCTCTTTCGAACTAAGTACATGCATGCACTCCCTCTTAGTTCTGGCGTCCAATGGTATGTAGCCTTAGTAATTCAGCGGAATGATCCCGAGTTCCCGGGTTTTATCTAGTTTTATCTAATAAAATTGACTCACCAAACATTTATCGGAACAGAGGTAGAATTTCAGCAACAGAAGTGTCCTGTGAATTAGTATTTTGGCCTAAAACACACCAAGCGGTAATATCTGGGCCCGACTTTTCACTGACAAATTCAGGGGCATCGGAAGTTTACACCTAAAGTTGCAGGGGCACTCTGGGATACCGTCCTCTAGGCTTGCATTTCGGAAGTGAATATCCGCGGTAAACTTGGAAAGTTATCAAAAATATACTTTTTCGCAGACAATAGGAATATGAAACATTATCATGAACCGAACTAAGTGATAACTTTCGACACTGTTCGCCTGAAACTGATCTGAAACTGAAGAAGTGATAAGTCATGTATGCATCGACAACAAACTTTTTGTTTTACTGTTGGACCGACAAGGTGATAAATAGAACCAGACGTTGGTCGATTGGACTAGCGCACGGCACCGACCTCTGATGAAGACTTGGTCAGAGTTCAAGTCAGAGGTAGCTCGCAGGGAACGGAGGAATCCTTCAGCGTATAATCCCTTCGCGTCTTTGGTAAGCTCTTTGCTGAGGGAGCGGAGATAGACAATCACCTGAGCCATATCAAAACAGGGGAGGAGCAGGGTGTCAGCGTTGGTATCCCTATACCTGATAATACACAAACACAATAAACTTAGAATGCACAAGCATAATCGACTTGACTCACTGTTTACGCCAACAAATGCAGAGGTACTGTGATAAAATTCTGACAGCTTATTATTCATAATTGATAATTAATCGCTAACAAAAATGCATTGGCATAAAAAAGTAAGGCTGCAAGCAATTAATCAGTATATTACTTTGCTCCTTCAGGGGTTTTGATGTGATATTCCTGTCCCACATCTTCTACTCCATTGAAGTTCTTATTGCGGTCATAAGCTTCAAGCCTGAGTAAAAGATGGCCGCACATTCAATAAACCACAACCGCTTTAACTGGGTTATACAAGTGGCGATAACAAGCAGTTTTCTAATAATCCCCATACACAGCGCCAGATTATCTGATCGAAGTGGGGGGGGGGGGGGGGGGGGGGGGCGAAATAGTATCACAACAATTATTAAGAAAAAGGACAGGGTTATTACATGGAAGGAATTGGGTCATCCCAACGTAAACACAATATCTACGGATCCTTGCCAAAGAAACTCACCTTTCAATAAGTTCAATTTTTCGCCCGCTAAGCTTCGCATTTCGCTTCTTTAGCTCTATTTTCAATTGCTGTAAGGTCAGACGGCCGTACTTATCCATCAGTGATGATTTACTTCAATGTTACCAACGATATAACTCGAAAGGTTTCAATCAAAAATAACGATGTTGCGCAACCTTCTATGGTAAACTGTTTTAGAATACCGGAAATGGGCGAGGGACCGCATTGCTCCGTGGCGTGAACTCATTAGGTCGCTGCATTATTCTTCATCCTCTATGAGGTCATCAATCAACAGAAGAAACCATGTCATATATACTTGGTGATGACAGTACACTAGCTGTTACAATTCTGAGATTTACCTTTATGAGTACTGTTTTATCCCTAATAGAACAATCAAAGGCTCTATGGTGCTACGTTGCAGAAATTAAAAAAACCCAAATGGTGTTAAAGATTAGATACGGAGTTATGTGGACCGTCTAGAGGCTGTGCACACGATGTCAAGTACATATACAATAAGGTGTCAATATACCACGGAAGCTCTACAGTCAATGTTGAAGAATAAAGTAGTTCTCAACCCGTTCGCAACTCGTCTACATTGTTTTTATCAATTGAAGATAAGGAGCGTGAATAGTGTTATTAGAAGCTGTCACTTCAAATGATCCATGGTATCTACATACTTTGCGTATAAATAAATATGAGTATGAGGGCACTATAGATCAATGCCGATGCTCTTTTTTTCTGTTGTCTTGATATTTGTATGTTTTGTACGCACCAGAGTGAAAATGAATGATTAATTGAAGGCAATGTTCATTTCTCCATAATGTGATTATAGGAAGGTATGTCAAAACGTCTACCAATGTGACTGATGACGTCGTCTCGAGAGTATCCAATACACTGGTCAAAATACAATGAGTTTATTTTCTGATGATTCCTTTTAATTATATTATTGTTTGAATAAAAGCGTCAATTCGAACAGGTGATGATTTCATATGCGTGCCCGCTTCATTGCAGTTATGGAGGTCACATTCGAAAGTGGAATTGCATGATCTAAAATGACACACAAACTAGAATCAAAGTGATGCCACCCTGAAATCCAATTCAAATAAAATTTTAACTGAAGTCAGGATGTCAGTCAGATTTCTTACTTAATGGAATAGATATGTCCGTCTTGCATGCCGCTTGGTGATCACCTTCATGTCAACAGCACTATCCGGTTGTCCATTGACCTTCAACGGTACTGCCCTTACCTTGGGATACACCATATCCAACTCTGATTGGCTGCCAAGCTGTTCAGATACTGTTTCCTATATTTGATTCAACAACAATCACAACGAGGCAAAGATACACATGACCGAACAAGACAAAGACGGACGTCACGAGACAATACACAGACCGTACAGCGAGTTGTAAGTATCCCTCGACCTGACCACAAGTTCTGCAACCTGAATTGGCTCGAGACCGTGCCCTGTCCAAACTTTTTTTGTTTGTCCACTACTTACTTTGACCAACGCAATATGCACTAAAGCTCAAAAGATTAGTTTGCCAGATGAAGTACGCGGTTGTTGGAATCCCTGCTACCTGAAAATGAAATTTTATTATTTTAAATAATTTATCAGTATTAATTTATTATGATAATGATTCATTGTGTGAATACTTCAGTATCTTGGTAATTTCGTGTCACCAAATGCCTACGAAAATCGACCAACCAGAAATCCAGCTCCATTTCTAAATCTTCTCTTGGCATTGGGCCAGGGTGTCGTGTCGAAGCCTGGTTGTTGCCATCCAGCGACTTCATCAGTATGACATTTCCATGGTATGTCAGAATCAAAAAGACCTCCTGCTAAAAGGAAACCTTGGTTTCTGAACAAAACATAACAAATCGATGAATCCATGAAGCATCAATACACGGGATCGCATGTTACAATGTCGGCTGGCTGTCGTCCAGGGCATTGTTACTATACATTATCTACTTGATGCTGTAGGAAACAGGATAAGGGAATCATGGGATAGGGAGCAGCTCCATCAAAATGCACCCATACCTAATCAAACGTATTAATAGAAGCCATGCCAATATTATAAGTCTTACTCTGTACCCTCTTTGTTATACATAGGCGCGCACTTACATGCGCTATTTTGTCAAGCAATCAATTATTGTCAGGTTTGTAGTATTTACGTACTGTTGAGTGTGGCACTCTACGGCGAAAACGCTTGCATCATCCGGTATGGCCACGTGATCTGCAACACGGACCTGGTGGTCATACGGCTTCACGGTGTTCTCGACACCATCGACATAGATTGTGGCACCAAGGTCACAGGTATGAGAAACGGACATGATTCGCGGGGGAGGAACACCTGTAAGTTATAACAACCATACAATCAGAAACTTGCTCAACCAATGATTGATTACAAAGATGCATACCAAACAATCAGCCGTTATTTTAATTTGGAAAAAAATGATGATCATTTAATATCTGAATCGCAGCCATTTTTCGGGTAAATTTCATTGAAGCGTGGATCAACGTTCATGAAACGACAATTATCAAGTCGAGATGGAGTGCTCCATGATCCCACAATTAGTTGTTGAGAAATAACATCAACGTAAATGTTGATAAACCTCGTCTGTATCTGCAGTAGACGCCGTGGCCGGGGGCATCGATCATGTTCGCACCAATCCACTTCGCTAATGGGTCAAGAGATGCAATCGGCGAAGAGGAATGATAGTTTACCAGTCGCGCATAAGCATATTCCCACGCTGAGTCATCAAAGTCTACATCGGCCCAGCCATCCTGTCGATGAAACGTATTAGGTTTAATCGCAATAAAGACCGGCGACTTAACCTGAGTGTCGCTGTCAAGTTAGCACAGTTTGCGATGAAACTTACTTGGAAATCGGAGCTGCATTTCCACCACACATCCGTATAGACTCCCACATCGACGAGGTCGTCCTTGAATGTGGCGATGCACAGACTGCCGATTGGAGCACTGCCAGAATAGTACATGGAGCTGCACTCCAAGCCCACTACCTGTAAAACACCAAGCCTCGTCAACGACGGTCGATTAAATTATTGTTTTACATTCTGCGCGCTAGTTCACCGCAATATGGCATCTTATCCAACTTTTCTTGGTTTCGTACAGTATGAGAGGGCAGATATGGTAGAATCCTCATTGTAAAGCCATTAGGACACGACCCGCAGGTAAACTAAAGGTTAACCCCCATGTTACATTAGTATATAGGTTCATTAGGTTCACTACAAAAGGTACAATGAACACAGATCACCTAGCTTCAGCGTTCTTCCCATCTGGCGAACACATATTCATGGCACGGACGAACAATCTGACTCTAAACCGCACTGCCCTGTGGCGCCGTCCCAGATTCTGTTCACCACCTTTCACCCCAGCCCACACCTAACCCCTACACCACCCCACACCCCTACACCACCCAAACCACCCAAACCACCAAACACCACCTTCATCCCTACACCACCCTCACCACCCTACACCGCATTCATTCCTACACCACCTTCACCACCTAACAGCCCTACACCACCCCTACTTAACCACCACACTTCACCCCTACACAACCGTAATTCCTACACCACACTCATCCCTGCACCACCCCACACCCCTACACCACCCTACACCACCCTACACCACCCTACACCACCCTACACTACCCTACACCACACCTCACCCCTACTCCTCCTTCACCACTCTCACCCCTACACCAGACCTCACCCCTGCACCACCCTACACCGCCCTACACCACCCCTTAACCCTCGCCACCCCTCCCCCCTGCACCACCCCTCACCCCCACACCACCCTCACCCTTACACCTACCCTCACCCCTACACCACCTCACACCCCCACACAACCTCATACCACGTAGTTCTACTACAACCCACATCAACCCACATCAACCGCACCGCCTTATTACAAGCCGCATCATCTTTAGTACATCACCACATATCAACCCTCAACCCCCCCCCCCCCCCCACCCCACCCCACTCAAACACACACGTACACCAGGAGCATCATCATCATCGTCATCATTGTGATTTGAGCTTCACATGCAGGTAACGGTAAACATGAGGACATCAGCACATATCTAATGGATTCACCTGCGTTTCGTCTGGAAGTAGATAATCATCCGTCAACATCCATTTGTTCCAATTGGCACCACGTATTTGTCTATCTCCATCAGCAAATACATAATTTGCGTGGAATCCAGAAGAGGTCACGGTCAAGGCTTCAACTGCAAGTTTGGGGCGTTTTTTTCACGATAAGCTATCACCATTAAGATAAATTGTTCGATATTGAATACTGACCTATACTATTTCGCCTGGATACCTACCTTCTAGTAGACAGCCTAGCGCCGCAGTGACCAGCAGTACTATAGGCGTCATCGCGCACACGGAAACTGACTTTGTGGAAGGGAAGATCAGTTTAGCTTAAGTTATTAAACACTCCCCTGGCTAATTTATATGAAAAAGAGAGCGCCAGGTGTTCGCTTATCGCTGAAATATGTTAATAAAATCCCCGAACGCATTTTGAAATAATTTTCAACGTGGCAAAAGTGGGGAATAGACATGAGAATTAACATAAGCAATAATCTACATAGGCAAACCCATCACAAACATAGTCACTATCAGCATAGTCACCATAAAAAAACGTAACCATATCCACCATCAGCATAGCCACCACATCCAGAGCCATCTTTAGCATGCTCACCATAAGCATATTCACCATAACAATGGTAACCATTAGTAGAGCCATCATAAACAAAGCTCTCAAGAAGCAGAGCCACCATAAACAGAGCCACCATAAGCAGAGCTCTCGTGAGCAGAGCCATCATAAGCAGAGCTCTCATGAAGCAGAGCCACCATAAACAGAGCCACCATAAACAGAGCCACCATAAACAGAGCCACCATAAGCAGAGCTCTCGTGAGTAGAGCCATCATAAGCAGAGCGCTCATGAAGCAGTGTCACCATAAGCAGAGCCACCATAAGCAGAACCACCATAAGCCGAGCCACCATTAGCAGTGTCATAAACAGAGCTACCATAAGCAGAGCCACCGTAACTAAGTAGAGACACCACAAGCTGAGCCACCATATGTAGAGCTACCATAAGCAGAGCCGCCCAAATCGTCAACACGGTCTTTACCATGGCCACCGTAAGGGAGCATGGGCGCATTGGAAGACGAACCATAGGCGAAAAAAGACAACCATCGGAGTACAGTATTTGATTGGAGTGCGATTGTGAAAGACCGGATATGTTTTCATACCATGAGAAGACGAAGGCAATGCTACATATTGCCTATGTTATAACGTAAGTTTCTGACCTAACTTTCTGTGAGTGATAAGCGATCATGACATGCTTTTTGCGGTAACAATGTTCTCTAAAAAGCTCTTTCAGTTATGACCAGATATCCTCTTTTACATAAACAAGCGTACTCATCCCAGTAGCTACAGGCTGCACGTAATTTGTAATGATTCCTGCGTACTCATCCTAGTAGCTACAGGCTGCACGTAATTTGTAATGATTCCTGCGTACTCATCCCAGTAGCTACAGGCTGCACGTAATTTGTAATGATTCCTGCGTACTCATCCCAGTAGCTACAGGCTGCACGTAATTTGTAATGATTCCTGCGTACTCATCCTAGTAGCTACAGGCTGCACGTAATTTGTAATGATTCCTGCGTACTCATCCCAGTAGGTACAGGCTGCACGTAATTTGTAATGATTCCTGACGACCAATGTGCTACGTTACCGGAAGTAATGTTGGCCATCACTGCTCTACACGCATCAGAGTAAGTGTCGTGTCGCCCTCGTTCCACCATCTCACCCCCCCCTCCACACCGCCGCCAAACTAATTCCCCCTACCCACTTCACCCCTACTCCCATAGTCGATAGACACAAGGTGACACATTCGCGATAGCTAGACAATTCATAGTCGACTTGAGATGTTTTTTTATTGCAATAGCGGGATGCACGCGTAGACTTGGGGTTATTGCGCAGCGTCACACCTGCTTTTAGCACACCATGAAATCAGTGTTCAATAGTTGCCTGGGGTTGGATTTGAAACAATGCCTAACTATTCAGCAATCCATTAACTAGTACGAATTTATACACTACGCGGAGTGCTTACCAACCGTACAATTTTTGCACCCAGTCAACGGCGTATGTGCTTGTGGCTATTGCGATAATAGTTTGAGAATAATTGTTTTATGCAGTGTATTTTTATAAACCTAATGACAACGATCGTTTATCTCATTAACGCCTTTCAAGATTACCACAATAAAGAATTAACGTTCTAAGGGGCAGCTACAATTCGATTGCTTAGCCCTTAAATATTCATCTTTTTTTAGGAAGTACCATGTGATATCAGGTATACACGTACGCCCGACTGTACAATGACGTGACCCGATTTTGTAGCCGAGGCATCCTTGAAGCGACCACTCCATCAGTCTACATGAATACATAAATACCCGGTCTCAGCTGTAAACTGCAGCATTCAGAAAATCACATTATCTTTGGGATCCACAAAGCGCCTGTACAGTATTGTTGTTGTATGTACACAATATGATCTTTGAACTGAGTTTAATTGACTAGGTAGGGGCTCAGTTCACCATGGCTTGCCCGTGTTGCAAGACAGGTGAGGGCTGTAACTTCTCAAGAACTGACCTGCCTGTCAAGTTACAGCGCAAGTTCTTCACCGAGTGTTTATACTGTATAAGTGAAATGGTCCGAGCCTCTGGGGACAATCCGCACAGGGTGCCGCCTTTTTCGAGTTAACTCTTCCAACTAGCTTGAACAACTCATTTTGTAAGCAAGATTTGGATATAAAATGTAGAACATCAACTTTGAAAATATCACTTGAATATATTTACCCAGTGGCATCCTGTGTTAAGGATGAGGCTGTCGATATGTTCCAAGCCCATAACGAAGCCCTGATCGCCTTCCATTTGTGGCTTATAACGAAACTGGAGATGACGTTTGAATACAGATAAAAAGATATGTGTGTACAATTCATGAACAGACAAAGCAACACGAAACCAATATATGTTAGTGATACATATGAATGTAGCAAGTTTACTTTTGTGATCATTTGTGTCCAATCTGTTGACGAAGAGGAGATTGGATTTGTTTTGTTATTGTTCTCAACATGGCCATGTTGACGTTGTTTTCAACATGGTTTTTTTAAAGACCCAGCCCAGTCTACCTGGGAAGGGCTAATCAATCAAATACTAGGGTAATATCGTGCCAGTGATAGATGAGGATGGTTGTGATGCTTAAACAGAGTCATTGCCTTCTAGACGTAAATCTTTAAACACGATTACATCGAGCTTGCTCCGGTCGAACGGTAATATAAATAAATACCGTTCTGCTTCGATATTTAAGGCGCACATTAAAACATGCGTTTCACTAAAGTGCTGGGTTAGGCATCTAGAAAACGTGTGGAAAAAAAAGTCACTGCGCACCAAAATGCTTTACACCCGATCGATGCTGTTAGAAAATATTGGGTCGCGTGATTTCCCGCGATTTCCCGCCGCCTCATCCGCATTGCCTCCTTGTTAAGCTTTAAATACAATCTGCTGTATCTTATCGAGTTCAGACGCAGGAAGCAATAGTCGTCGATGGGTCACGTCATTCTGAGCATGCGCGATGTACGTGGTATTGAACATGAAAACAAAAATGTTGCTGTGTTTCGGACTTTCTACCGCTTCCAAATTTATCGAACTATAACTAATTATCATGGATAAAATTGTCCGTGAACATCATTGCATTCTAAAACTCCATCACTTGGGTATGTTTGGTGTTTGGTAGTTGTCTGAATCGATCTAAAAATTTATAACATTGCGTCGTTTTCAAACAGGGTAAGACGTCTACTCAGACGCCTTGTAAGGCTAACATCGAGCCAGCTGTTTGTGTGTAAAACCTTTTCAGAGATGGAACCCATTTGACTCACGAGGGTAAGTATAGGGTTTAACGGCACATACTTACCTGACCTTACCCTCGACTCACGATTGATGCACAAGTCAAAATATTAAGTGCCTGGGTAGGGGCTGATTTGACAGGAAATAGACATACCTCTCACAGTGGTAGAATACAGTGCGTCAAACAAGTTTGCTAATTAGGAAGGCTATATGGCGTTCATTACCTGTGAGAGGGATTGGACTAAACGAGATTGGAGCTTATATAGCGGTCATTACCACACGACATCTGATCTCATTTAGCGTTCATTTCCTGTAAGAGGGAGTGGTTTATACGGCATCTGATCTTATATAGCTTTCATGACCATTAAGAGGGAGTGGTTCACATGAGAATGGAGCTTATATAGCGTTCATTAACTGTAACAGAAAATGAATCATGCGATATCTGATCTTATATTGCGGCCATCACCAGTAAGCGGAAGCTTGTCACATGAAATTTGATCTTATATAGCGACCATTACCTGTGAGAGGGAGACGATCATACGAGATCGGAGCTTATAAAGCAGTCATTACCTGAAAGAGGGATAGGATCACACGATATCGAAGACTTCTCTATGTAGCATAAACACCTGGCCTGGGTAGAGGGATAAGGCGAAGACGATGGTTTGGTAGCAGTATAGGATATGCGCAGGTGTTGAGCAAGACTGTTTAGCAATACACATCCGACAAAAGCTATATCCATAAAATGGTTTAAGAGAGATCATGAATAACCGCTGCTACTAACACATGTTAAACGTATTATAATGTTATATCGGGGTGAATTTTGACTTCGAATATGTTATTGTTTCAAGAAATTGGATGCTCTAAATACCAAATCGATAAAAAAGACACCCTCAGACTAATGTTGGAAATGTTGTCTCCCTTCTCTAATGTCGTATCTCAGCGCGTACCATCCGATGTTCACAAACAGGAATGATGGCTGTGGTGGTGCTAATGGCTGGAGCCGAAAGCGTCAATTCACCTACCGACGCTACAAAGAGAGCTTTGGTGAGGTTAGTCCCCGAGGGGCCACTTCTATACTTTACGGACATGGGAACCCTTTTTGTCCGAGTGGCCCTCCGGGGATTAGTCAGAATATGCAGCTGGCTCTCCAGCTGATCACCGTTAAAAAAACTAGATACGTGTCACCATGTTTCATCTTCAAAAGCTATATCGCCATGTTTCATCTTCATCATACACTTAGTGAAGTCAGTCTTCTTTTGTCACGAGTCAGATCCTTAACTTCGTCTACCGAAAAGGAATATCTGCTCTGGACATGTTTGATGGTAGTTTTACTTACCTCACTGGATCTCAGTCCAAAAACCTCATCATCATATTGGCTGATCTGAGTGGCTAATGCTGTCATCATAAAGAGGACCTGATATTCGTTGGATCAACGTCCAACATGCGTAAGAGTTGCATATCACAAGAATCCACCCAATACACACAGCGCAGAACCAGTGTTTGCACCACCCACCACTTGGGCTCATCACGCGACTTAATCACGCGCCCCAGACTTATAGTAGGGGGCGTACATATAATCAGTGTGGCTGAAGAATTCACCGATCTGAACACATATATCCAAATATCGTTTGTCTGGTTGCATCATTATGGCCGAGCGGCTTAATGAATACTTGGCGAAGATATCCGCTGATCTTGATAGAACGGTAGAATTCTGGCTGCGTTCGTCGCATGACAAAGAATATGGGCAAGTCTAATACTTAGTTTAACATGGTAATATTGAAAAATAGTATCATACATTCATGATTAAGTTGAAAGCATAGTTGATTAAGGTGGGTGGTCAATGTCAGTGATGGTGTACCCCACTTGAACGGCATGGCCGCTTCCGATTGGGAGAGAGTGGGTGCGATTATTTGGATCGAGTTGGGTAGCATAAGAGTAAGAGACATCTGTATTGTTGTGTTACTGTTGACAATTTCAGGGGATATTTCTCCTGTCTGACACAAAAGGGTGAAGTCTACGACGACCTCAAATACGGCTGGCTTCAGTGTCGTCAGGTATCGCTTGTCTTTCTTTCTACGCAACCGACCATCCCGCTTGTACTATGTTAATCTAGTCAACAATCAATAAATCGATCCGCATTAATACACTGAGCGGAGTTAATACCCACCAAGATCATCCTTTATACGCCACGTCAGTAGCATATGTGCGCATGGATATGGCGAATGTTTTAAAGAAAAGTTGTTTGAAGGAGAGTGGTTGTATTGAGGGATGGACCTCGTGCAATGAGGGATGGACCTCGTACAATGAATCATTTAAAAGTAAGCAGTAACGATCATTTATAACCAGGCAACATCACTGTTTAACGCTTTTCAAAATATCACATCGATAAACTTATAACGAATTATTATAATAATGGATCGCTACATATTGATTACTTACCCGTAACCATATTTCTCCACTTTACCAAAAGCTCTCCACCTTACCAAAAGCTCTTCATCTTGCCAAATGCTCCTCGCCATATCAAAGGCTCGCCACCTAACCAAAGGCTCTCTACCTTACGAGCGGCTCTCCACCTTACAAAAGGCTCTCTACCTTTATGAAAGGGCTCTCAACCTTACCAAATGCTGTCCACTGTACCACAGGCTCTCCTCCTAACCAAATACTCTCCACTGTACCAAAGGGTATCCACCTTACTAAAGGCTCTCCGCCTTACCAAAGGCTCTTCGTCTTATCAAAGGCTCTTCATCTCACCAAATGCTCCCCGCCATATCAAAGGCTATCCTCATTACCGAAGGCTCTCCACCTTACCAAAGGCTCTCTACCTTACGGAAGTCTATTCACCTTACGAAAGGCTCTCCACCTTACGAAAGACTCTCCACTGTACCAAAGGCTCTCCATTGTACCAAAGGCTCTCTACCTTACCAAAGGCTCTCCACTGTACAAAAGACTCTCCACTTTACTACATCCTCCACCTTACCAAAGGTTATCCACTTCACCAAAGGCTCCTCACAGTACCAGTGGCTCTCCACCTTATTAAAGGCTCTCTACCTTAAATAAGGCTCTCCACCTTATAAATGTGGCTCCGCTTTATTCCAAATTAGTTAATCGGGGAAGGATATTTTGTTGGTGTGGCTTCCGAGTTGTGTTTGGATCCTGACAATGACAGGGCAGACAGAACAGTTAGAGAAGCGCTCAATCAGGATGTTAATGAGGTTAAAGTCCCCTCTACAGACTGTAAATCTCATGTTGTCAAATAGTTTAAACACAAATGAGAGTAGGATGCGACCATCTACAACAAGCCACATTCAATTTCGCCCCAATTTGAGGGGTGGCCACATGGCGGCAGAGACAGCAGTAGAGAATAGGTTACTCTTGCTCATGGTCGTCTAGGTAACGCCTATATACGGCTCAAGCATTTCTGTTGAAGGATCAAACCATCCCCAAATACATTCCTTGACCAAGCACCCAGAATTTTAAACACATTCGCATCGGATGTGCTGATTCTTATCATGAATTTCCATTTCAAAGTCTCTTAGAATAATTTGAAAGGGCTGATCCAACTTCATGTTTTGCATAGATCACAGATGTTTAATAACATATTACACTTTTAATTAATTCCTCAAATATAGAGTATAGTTGCATTGTATTACTTCATTCAGGCATGAGAATGGAAAATTACAAAATCTGCGGAAATTATGCGAGGGGTCCAGGGGTTAGGATTTACATCGATCTCAAAAACGACCCTAGCGGACCGAAAATCCGCGGATTTCCGCGAATCCGCGGAAGATTCTCATGCCTGTTCATTACTTCTTATCTAATTGCATTTTCTCCATGTTTGTGGGCACAATATAACACTCGCGTTGGCGTGCTGTCAAACCCTATAATTATCTTACAATTGTCTATTCGTACTTGTCTTCAAAAAGTACCATGTGTTTTCAGGTATACACGTACGCTAGACTGTACAATGATGTGGTCCGGTTTCATATCCCAGACATCCTTGAAGCGGCCACTCTAGGTAAATATATAAATGTACCGGCACTGTTGCAATCTGCAACTTTCGGGAAAAAAATCCAGGAGTTCACACCTGTATAGCATTGTTGTTGAATGTATCAAATGTGCTCTGAATGTGTTTATATGACTGTTTAATTGCAGGGGCTCGCTTCATCATGGCCCACCTGTGTGACAAGACAGGTGATCACTGGAGATGCTACTTCACTGTGACCAGAACTGGCCTGCCTGTCAAGCTGCAGCGCAAGCTCTTCACTGAATGTTTTTACTGCATGGCCATGGCTGAAATGGCCAGAGCCACCGGAGACAACCAATACAGGGTGCTTGCTGCCTGTTTGGATCTTACTCTTTTATAAAGTAGCTCGAACAACTTATTCTGCAAACAAGAGATGCATTTAAAGTTCAGAATGTAAACTTTAAAAATATCCCTTGGCTATATTGACATGTATACAGTGACATCGTGTGTCCAGGAAGAAGCTGTCGGAATGTTCGGTTTCTTGAAGTATTGGGTGCTTGAGAATGATTCAGCACTAGGTGTACCAGACATGCCGGGAGTAACCCCATCCAGTGCACTCGCCATCCCGATGATGATCATTTGCGTCCTCCTGACATTTGACGACCTTGACACTGACCTTGTGAAGCGTGACTATGCAAATATCACAGAATGGGCCGCGCAACGTCTACTTCTTCATGTACAAGTAGGCGAAAAAAACGATGGCGCTACATTTATTGTGCCTTAAAAAGGAAAAAGCTCTCAACTGAAAATTAACTGTAGTGTTGATAATTTTGTTGCTTATTTCCGTAATAGGCAGATGGTCCTGTGTTAGAACAAGTGACTGACAAAGGCGAAAAAATGCCTGGTGCGCAAGGGAGACTCTGCAGTCCAGGTCTAGATTCGTTGACAATAATAACGCACTTTAAAAGCAAAGGATAGTGAGAGACGCATTTGTTTTCGAGCAACGCTCTTCATTTGTTATTGAAGGTCACGCAATAGAAGCTGGGTGGTTCTTGCTGGAGCTCGCAAAACGCCGAGGTTTGGAGGAACTCAGGTCCATTGCCATTAACAATTTCATCTTGAATTCTTTCAAGCAAGGCTGGGATGACGAGCATGGTGGGTTGATGTATTTCCTGGATAGCGGTGGCTATGAACCAACACAGTTGACATGGAATATGAAGCTGTGGTGGCCGCACAACGAAGCCCTGATCGCCTTCCTAATGGCTTACATGGAAACCGAAGACAGCGCCTTCCTCGACTACTTCCAAAAGACGTTCGATTACAGCTACAAACATGTAGGTATGCCATATAACAGTCCATGAACTGAAAGACACCACAATACAACCACACACCCCATCCCATATCGACTTTTGTGTATAGTTTGTTGACGAAGAGGAGGGGGAGTGGTATGGCTACCTCTCGCAACAAGGCGACGTGAACGCTACATTCAAAGGGGGTCCGTTTAAAGGTACGATGTTCCCTATTAAAGCTGCTGAAACATCATCCCTCTCCACCCTCTATCACAGCCCCGATCCTTCACACAGCCTGAGTTCACTCGATATAAGGCTACTGAGTGATGCATCATAATCCCCGTCAGACCCCTGTCTGACTAGCTCCAACAACAGAGGGGTCCATATAGCATTGGCCTGTTGGTCTATATAGCATTTGCCTGTTGGTCTATATAGCATAATGATACAAACTAAGGACATTTGTATGTAGCTGATGAATCAATTTATAGCCCAGGCCTGTCGTTTTCTAAAAGTACGATTTTTGTCCTAGTCGTGGTCACCCAGACATGACTTGAATGTCACAGACAAAAAGAGTTTTCAAAAGCCAGCGAATTTCTCGGTATCATGTTAGGTGTCATAAATATGTTATGACAATGTGATGACACGTTCACACAGGGCTATGCTTTCATTGATCATTAGAGTGAATCACCCGTCGTTGTGAACCAGGTTTCTTCCACGTTCCACGTTGCCTGTTGATGTGTGAGAAAATGCTTCAAAAAATCATTTCAAGACAAAGTGATGGGGAATGAAATGCACGGGGCTCTCCCAAACCATACCCAGAGCACTGCACAGCTTGTAGCAAGAAAACCCATTTACAGGAACTGAATGATTATTTCGTTGAATTATATAGCTACAATCCGACGATGAAGAGCGTCGGCATTACGGAAATAAATATATTGACTTCAGAAACAGTGTGTGGGTGTGTTTCAATTTTAGCAACTAGGCTATGTATAGCTCCGGTCGAACGGTAATATAAATGTCTACTCGAACATCTTGTAGGGCTAGGTATGTACAACTAGCATCGTGTATATCACTCTGAGGGTGGTCACTGCCAGGGAGCACGTCCTCAGAGGATCTTTTACATCCCCTTTCAGAGATGGGACCGCCATTTGTACGTGATGATCCGAGTCACCAATAACCAGTCAGGTTGTTACACCTAGGGATCAAACCCACAGCCACAAACTAACAATGAGCTCTCTATGACCTCTGAACCTTTGCTTATTATTGAGAATATCTATTGTACCATGAAAACAGAATAGGGAATAGAAACTTGTTTCTAAGCAACCTGAAGACCAGTTATTTCTTTGTGGCCAAATATTACATCAGATCAGACCTACGCTTGGTACAACTATCAGTGAAATTGACCTCGTTCCCAAGGTCACACCCTCTCAAGTTCATGAAAAATAGAGAAAACTGTTATTTCCAGCAATGGAGGGAAGCCTGTGAAGACCAGCCGAGGAAAACATTTTAGCATAGAGCAAATATTTGAAGGATAAAGAATAAATAGTATCGAGTGCTAAATTTGTGAATAAACATTTGTGTGCGTTGTGAGATGAATCATCTTCTGTTCTTGATACAGGGCCATGTATAGATAAAGGTGTGTACATGAACAGAAATATAAATTGACACTTTCAATGTACTGCATTTCTTTACCAACTTAATTCTGCTTACCTATAAAAACATCAGCTTTAGACATGCAATAAACAAATGAAACTTCCAGAACATAAGGTATCTTTATATTAGATTACATGAATGCAATAGGTAAGTAACAGTGATATGGTATATAGATTAGATACAGAGCAATATCCAGCTTTAAAAGCATTTTCTGAATATTATTAATAAACTATGCTATAAAAATGTTACATAATAAACATAATGGCATTTATGACATCGAATGGAACATAATTCAATAAAATATTTAGAAAGAGATTGTCTTGAATAACAATATTATAGAAGTTAACTTCTTGGAGGTATAATGAGAGCAGATCTTGAGCGGCCATCACACTTGGTCCATTCCAACATACTCACGCGCTTTGTTTATGAAAGGTGTCTCCAGATTTTGGAGAATGAAAAATGCTATAGCAATGAAAATCAAAAGGACGACAACCTGCATGAATATGGAACATGTCCGCTTTCTGGCGGTCGTCTCTCCTCCTGACTTGCTAGTGCGAGTAGCTGTTTTAGGTCGTTGGACATTCTGCGGTACTCTTTGTCGAACATCTTGAGTTCCTCTACAGAAACACACAGCCATCTGATAGAAAGCACGTATAATAAACTCATTGCTTTAAGCATATACACACATAAAAATAATTGCTAGCAAATACAAGAAATAAATTTTAACAAGAAAAAATACTAATAAATACGCTTTTGTTAAGACAAACCTGAATTCTGATGGTGCATACCCAGCTGTGGGTTGCTTCTCTCTGGGTCTCCCACGCTGTATTTGAATGGGGACTGAGAAAACACAAGGGATGTCACACATCACAGAGGTTGACATAACACAAGGTAATGTCTAGTTGGTGTAAAAGAGTAGAACTGAGTTTCTAGACCTAATGCAAGTTGACTGACTATCAAGGGACACAATTGGCCATACTGGTTCATAATGCTACTGGTAACATAAACTCCTCAGATATTAATTTCACAAAATCACTGCTATGTCAGAAATATTTTAATGTGAATCTGCTTTAAATTTTCAACCATGATGAAAGTTGTGAAGTCACTGATTGGCGCAGCCAACATCAACAGTCCGTGCAACAGATTATTTACTTTTCAAATGAACTATTCAGTCCAGAAATAAAATGACAGCAAGACCACTATGTACCAAAATGGTGACCATTACAAAGGAAATCAATTCTGATATCAAGAAGAACTATCTTTATGTCAAGAAGAATCAAAATGGAAAATACATGTTTCATTTCCGCTTTAGGGCATAATATTCACCAGGTTCTTGGACTATCTCATCAACATAATCTTCGTCATCATCAGTACCTGTGTCTTCTTCCTCCTGATCAGAACACGCAGCAAACCATGGATTTATGTTCAATGGATATCCATTAACACAATATGACATACGAGTCCACTATTGTTTAATTACCAACATTTCTATGAGGGACATTACCACACCTCATGTTGTTGGGTTTACCTGTGAATGAGCTGGGTGAAGACTGATATTTCACACAGACTTAATGCTTCAGTGATCAATCCAATGTTTTGGCTCATCAGCTAGTTTTCAATGAAAGAAACAATAATTTTCATAGTGAGATAATTGGCCCACTATATTGAAGAGAATGATCCACTGACCCTCGGTAGATGTACGCTGTCCCCACCAAGCAGTCTAATCAACTTCTTCTCATAAACTCTTCGTGTTGTTGCTGGATGAAAGCAACACAGAGACATCTCCTGTATTATTATTCCCAGATAAAAGCTGTCAGAGGCTTATTCGCTGAATAGTGATTGGACTTACAGAGGATTGGACCTGGACTGACGCCATGCTTCCTGAGCTGGGCTATCAGCTCGGAGTCTGTCAGGCTGCCAACAAATTCCTCACTCATCTTGACACTTTACTTTAAATGCAATCCTGTGGAAAAATACCCCAGAACAATATCATTCAATGTTTTTCATATTTCTTCATATTTGGTACAACAGTACATGAACTGACCTGGCTCACCCAGTTAAATTTCCAACTTTTCCACTCCCTTTTGTAATCAATGCACCAATGTTTTACAGTAGTTAAAAAATCAAACCATTGCATTTATTATTATGATAAGTAGAAGACTCTCCCTGGATTTGTAGAAAATGCTAAACATTTTATTTTGTGAGTTTAATCACCAGAAATTCAATTCTTTTGAAGGTAACAAATATTGGCATTCAAACATAATTTACCACACCCCTACATTTGTGCATCAATGGGTTATATTGCTAGCTAACTTGCAGCTTGATCTCCAGCAGGTAAATACCCAACACACCCAAGGATATATTACAAAGGCTAAATAGCAAAATATACCCTGCTGGTCTATAACGTGTTGAGGTCCCTAGATTATACATCAAATCATAATACTGCAGTGACAGTGCATAACGGGTAGGAACATAGACCTAGATTTTGCCTGGCCATATGTTGTGGAGAAGTAAATCGAGAAATAATTCACCAACCTGCTATCTATCCATTTGAAATGTACTATTATCTTTTCTGTCCAGTCATTTGTTGCTTATTAAATTATATGAAGTCACAAGAAAGCACTATCATTTAATCCTGCATTAACATCCATCCGAAACAATTACGAAGTGAACTTTTCAGCCACAATTTCATCTGCTCCGGGTCTAGATGTCTACAAGGCTGATGATTGTATAAAAATGCTTCATTCAAGAAGAATCACGAGGCAGAAAAATGCAAATATCACAATGCGAGTGCCATCTTGATCAAGGAAGCAATTCATAAATAGTGTGCATTGCTACCTTAATTGGTGGAGTAGCAGCTGAAGTGTCTGAAATTGTACATAACATAGGTTGGGGTGGTGAACACTCCCCAGTCGCATTTTGTGGTGAGGGCTGAGGCATCATACCTGTTACCGAGATAGTTTGCCTTCACCCCCTTTGGGCAGGAAGTGGCTGCTCCAGTTTTCCCTCGTGGGTCACGTGACCATCGGTACTCCCCTTTGTCTTTTCTAATTAGCCTTTCGACAAGACAACATCTACTCCAGCCAATCATAAAACTCCACCCACCCCTCCCGTTTTTCAATGCCATCCCACCTTTTTCACATTAAGTTGTACATACCTGTAATTTTCATGTAACACTTGCTATGGTAACAACATTATTGTATGTCTGTATATGTATATCCACATTTTTGCTATTTAGGTCATTATCAATTAATACAATTTTTTCCTGCGTTATGTAACCTAGCCGTAGGCAGTTATTTTATCTCACAAGCTTATCTAATACCAATATGTTACTTATGATAATTAACCATCACACTTATCTATTAACTGTATTTTATCTGTTATCTGTCATCTTGATCCAGGAATTATAACCTTTTATACAGGTATCATGTGACCTTGTATATTCTTTAATATCTTATACTTTTAAAGTTTATTGTTATAAAAATTTCAGACACTGTGAAGGTTTGCCGGACCCATCGTTCATCCAGTAAACTTTTCTCTGGTCCGATAAAAAACGTGACTGTTCACTGGTCTGTGGTCAGTAATAATTTCTAACATAATATACATGCCAGTACCGCCTCAAAAAAGAAAATAAACCCAAGAATTTGCCGTTTCACATCTCTTTTGTCTTTCTCCCAATATTTATAATTTTAACTGGTTCGTTAACCATGCGACGTGACTTGAGGTGATTCTGTGGTGGCCGGAAACTCACTAATAGATTTTGCGCAGATGTTTAATAGCACAGCGTGGCCATATATGTTTGTAAAAAAACTTGGTCCAATAAGTTTTTTCAAACTTTACTGGACCGCGGTCCGGTAAAATTTGAAATTCCTCCACAATGTCTGAAATTTATGTTTATCCAATCTGTGTTGGTTACTCGGCTCCCACACAAAATATTGTGAAGTATTGACGACCTCAAAGCATCACTGAGTATGGTAGGGCATTTTAAGAATAACCAGGGATGGTTCATCTTCCGTGTCAGTGAGCAGGTGAGGTGGAATTTTGAAAGGGCACCAGCGTTTGCTTGGCTTGGTTCCAGACCTAAAGGAGAAACAACAGTACGTCAGTAGTGAGGTAGTAGTCTGGTACCGAGTTAGTCTACTCGTAGCCACAGTCGAACGGTAATATAAATAAATACCTACGGATGTCTTGTACTTTGAAGGGCTAGTCTACTCGTAGCCACGCACGATGGTAATATAAATATATACCGTCGTGCGCGAGGCTGTGTGCGTCATGTGGTGAGCGTTTTATTTCAAGTGCACATAGCTTCTCATCAATGTTGTGTACTTACGTATCTATATATGTTGAGAATTGAGATGAATATCCTTTGATCTACACTATTTGGTTTATCCACTGTCTCGTGATTATTTAGCAATTGTCACATGAACTTATAGAATCACAACTTTCGTCAATAAGACGTCATGCATAGCCCAACAGACCATAAGTCGATCGGGTACTCCCTTGTTGGTCTAACAGGAAAACCCACCATTAATCGGTAGATTGACAAACATGCTTCAATTATCACGTTAAAAATACGTACTGAGAAGAATTTAAAGCCACCAACGGTAAGAGTATTGACTGAATTTAATTGCTATGTTTGTTTTTTTAACCAATATCCGGGAGAACACTTGATATTCGATTAATTCCTAGCTTTTTGGCGAAATTCCACTCTGAATTCTGGTGGTTGTCAACAAATGACCTTGTCGTAAATGACCGGGCGGAATTTGCTAAGTTCATCTGCCTGATGCTACATTTCACAGGTGAGTCAGTGTATACTAGATTTATACCTTATAACTTTCCAACTTAGTTGCCTTTTCCTCTCCTTTATTCAGCATCATAACAAGTCCGTTTCCAACCGACTTACATTGCACAATCTCGCCGCCATATTGGTATTTAGTCGGAAAAGTTAATCGCCTCGCACATTTTAGGCGTTTATGCATATTTACAAGTTGTTGCGATTTCTGAGACTCTAACACGATACATAATACTGATTGCTTATTAAATTGGACTTGTTAAATCAAGTTGACATCGTGAAGGTATGGTCTTATCATCGATTTTTCTACGTAGGAAATGCCATCTTTGAGAACCAAGAGGGAGCGCAAGCTCCACTTGGTTCAAAAGACCCAGTTCAAAAGAGCGCGACGTGCACGACTAGTCTAGAGCAAAGTGGGCTAATTTCGACCCTGGGCTAATTTCGACCCCCTCAAATCGAAATATCGCTAATTTTAATCCGTTTCGCGCAGATCGTGTGATTTTTGGTCACATGACGTAGATATATTTAGTTTCCAGCGTCTCATCTTTGAGTCATTTTGGAAACACTGAAGATTAGTTGGTAAGTTTGATTCATTAGTGGCAACCCATGAATTACTGTCACTTCCTGTTTGATATTAACCAAAAAGTTAACATTACGTGTTTGAGAAAATTTGCTTCTTACAAGCCGTGTTACAGTAAATTCAGGACAATTCATGTTTGTCACAATCCAAATTAATGAATCTATCGAACTATCTGAGCGCCATATTGAAAATAATCTCGAACACAATGCAAATATGGGGGTCGAAATTACCCCACCACAAAGTTACTACATGGCCATATTTCGACCCCCTTTTTGAAAAGATATAATAGACGAGTCTACTTACAAAAATTATCACGTTTTTGATAGTTAACATGGTGTTGTTAATTTCTTACCTTTTAATAATATTATTGGGAGAGTATATTATATCCCAAAACAATTATTTTTAAAGCTCAATCGGACGTTATGAATTTCAAAAACGTCATGATAAGGACGTTATGCTTTATGTATAACCCATAATGTCCTATTTTTTGGGTGGTTCTCAGACATGCCTTACAGAAAGTATTCGCAGCAAACCCTGGAGGCAGCTGTGGCCGCTGTTGATGATGGAATGACTAGGAAGGGGGCAGCGAAAGCCTTTGGTATTCCCAAGTCCACACTTCTAGGTTAGCATCCATGAAGAGTCTACTGCATGACTTATAAATGATTGTTGATAATTCATTGTGTACTGTTGTGCCAATAAACCATGTCCTATATTTGATTGATATTCTGCATTATTTATTATATGTCATAATAAATATATTGTTCTTTCATAACTACAAATATATGCCTGACCTGCCCACAGACAAACTTAGTGCTAGGGTGCCTCTGGTGGCAAAGGCAGGCCACCCAACTGTGTTGACCAGTGCAGAAGAAAATGCACTGGTTGAGTATATTAAACGCATGGCAACCATTGGGTATCCACTGTCGCGAAGACAGCTTTGCCATGAAGTGGCAAAGATCATTTGCATTGATGGGCGTAAAACCCCATTCACTGATGGAAAACCTGGTAAATAAAAGAAAGTTGTGGTTCTATAGATGTATTTGTGTGTGTTACTTTAACACAGTTCCTTGGATGACAAAGAGATAAAACTTTTGCATTGGAGTGCAACCGATTGATTCATTCATTCATTCATTCATCTTTTTTTTCATGCATTCATTCATTGATTAACAGTTGACAAACTAACTCATATTTGCTTTTTTCATAACATACCTACCTTGTAATTACTTTACGTTAACTCCATTATCAAAATTATTATATGGGCTTTAAGATTGGAAAGAAAATCATAACCAAGCTTAAGCAATATTGATCTAAATAACCAAAATTCTGATTATTTTTAGCATGCAGTCTTTATGAATGGTTATGTACTGGGTAGTTATTCATCAGCTGCATGGGAATTTCAGTAACATTGATTTGTAATTAAGTATTTTCAACTTCATCTCTATTCAGGTCCAGATTGGGTTCGTGGTTTCTTAAAAAAAAATAAGACCGAACTGTCAGAGAGAAAGGCCATGCATCTAGGTGCGCAGCGAGCAATAGTCAACAGCGAAATGGTTAGGAAATGGTTTGAAACCCTTCAGTCGTACTTGAAGAAAGATGTCAGTGGATGGCAGGGAATAATGCGGGACCCGAGGCGTGTAACTAATGCGGATGAGAGCGGGTTTCCACTGGAAGTGTCCAGTGGAAAAGTACTTGCACCCAAAGGTGCCAGAAATGTGTACGCCATTTCGAGTGGCTCAAAAGAGCAAATAACTTGCATGGTAGCATGTAGTGCTGCTGGGCAGTTCATGCCACCAATGATTGTATTTCCGGGGCAACGGATACGGGACATAGGCCTTGGCGATTATCCGGAAGCAATTTTTGGAGTCACGCAGAATGGGTGGATGGATGGAGAGTTATTTGTGGTTTGGCTGAGGCATTACCATAAATGGTTGGTAAATGCAGGTGTCCCCTTTCCGGTCATCCTTTTCGTTGATGGCCATTCCACTCATCTTACGCTGAGAGCAGCGGAGTTTGCCTCAGCCAATCAAATCATCCTCTATTGTTTGCTAGCCAACGCAACACACATAATGCAGCCCCTGGATGTTGGTTTTTTTTCTCCCATGAAGACTGCATGGAAAGATGCTGTGAGGTCTTGGCAGCTAGACCACCTTGGTGTGCCAATGACGAAAAAACATTTTCCGAAAGTTTTTCACTCGGCATGGGATCGAGTTGCCTCGGTTCCACTTGCCGTTAATGCATTCCGCAAAACAGGGCTCTTTCCATTAGATCCTAAGGCAGGGGATCCCTCCAGGCTTGGCCCTTCCACTGTGGATAGGTCCACCGTAGCGGAGATGGCTGTAGTTCCTGTTGTTGCTGGCCCTTCCACTGTGGATAGGTCCACCGTAGCAGAGATGGCTGTAGTTCCTGTTGTTGCTGGCCCTTCCACTGTGGATAGGTCCACCGTAGCGGAGATGGCTGTAGTTCCTTGTGTTCATGTTGCTGGCCCTTCCTTCAAACGCAATGAAATGAAAGTTTCCAAAGCTTTCGATTCCCTGAGGGTGCCAGAGTTAAAAACAAAGAAAGCTGTGGCCACCATTCGCCAATACCTACCCAAAGCCATTTCCGGAGCCGAGGCGATAACGATCCTCAGGAAAAGAGAGGAAACAAAGAAACTTCTAGAGGAAGAGAAAGAAAAACGAAAAGAAGAGAGGGAAAAGAAAAGGATCAATAAGGTTTAAGGCTGAGCTAAAGAAGAAGGGAAGAGAGGGAAAGAAAGAGGGAGGATATGAAACGAAAGAAAGAAGCCCAACTACTTGCCAGAGAAATGAAAAGAAAAAACACACAACATCTCGCAAGCGCAGGATTGATAGTGACTCGAGTGCTGAAAACGAAGCAAACTGCAGTAACTGCCACATGGGGGAGGGGGAGGGGGAGTCAACCCAGTGGATTGGTTGTGATGAGTGCCAGAGATGGTGGCATAAAGATTGCACCGCCGACCACACCCTAGCCACACTTACAGATGATGAGATTGAGGCTTATCATTTTATTTGTTTCCTTATGCCAAATATAATTTGCTATTATCAATATCATAATGTGTTCACCACAGTTATGACTTATTTGCTATTATCAATATCATAGTGTATTCGCTACTGTTATGACCTAACTTATGCTTTTACACATAATAAATGAGGAGTTTCGATGCATTCCAATCACATCATAATTTTTCTTACTGAATGATTCATCAAATGACAGTTGAGAAAACAAATTCATGTGACTGCAAATAGTAAAAGACACTATAAATTATAAAATTTGTATTAGACTGTTGGCTATGTAAACTACGGAAGGTACGCTATCATGTGCCAGTCTTCGCCTACCTGCTAATTGCACTCGTCGAAGAATTCAAAAGGGGTCGGTCTTTGGGGGTCGAAATAAGGCCACGGGGGTCGAAATTAGCCCATGCTACATATTGAACATTAAATAAGGACTGGTCCTACCACATACGATATCCGGTGTGCCAGTGCGTTAAAGTAAATAGCCGGGGAGCCAGGCAACTTTATGTGCTACGTTTTAGCCTGGTAAACTACATATAATTCCTCTTTATCGCTCACCAAACGATAAGGGGTCGAAATTAGCCCACTTTGCTCTACTCGACCATCAATGCCATGGAAATGCGATGTTCTTTAAATTTTGAATGAATGACTTCAACTTCACAAAACCTCAAACTAAGGAGACAAAAGTTACTCACTTGAAAGTATTTCTTGCTGGAAACGATATTCTATTATAACACGGTTACATACAGGAATAATATTTGAATGCAAATGGAAATCTTACGCTTTGCTTTCAGTTTCACCTCCGGTTCCCGCTTTATTGATCCATCCCTCTGTGTAGCCCGGTGTCCGATTTTCGTGAGGGAGATCAGCAAGCCTTAATGAATCAACAATGGATTCTGATAGTTCAATACCGTTTGCACTTTTGAGCGATGACCATCGTTGAAAATTATGTGTTACATGAATTTCACCTAAGGGCAATCTGTGTATTTTAAATTTTATTTTACCATAGCCGTTTGAATTCACCAAGTACATTAAAACTAATAACGACATTTAACAATATTTGAACAATATCATTAAACTAAATTATGCGAAAATTATTTAATGAACTTCAACAATTCTTGATACGGGCAGAAACTGTATCGAACATTTTTGGAAAATATAACCATATCAATTATAAATGATGATGTCAAAGAAGCCTTTTGTGGGTAATAGGTGTCACACAGATAATTCACTCATCATCGATAACTGGTGTGGTGTGGTGTCAATCATGTCTGAGTTCCAAGTAATGAAGAACAACCATCGAGATGAACTTGAGGACTATGATATACTGTATTTTTTTGAAAAGAGGTTGCATGTGGTTCTAAGTTTGGAGGCTAAGAGAGATATGGCACGCTTTGAGGCGGAGATTGGACTGCCTCTGCCCACCAATCTACCAGCTCGGCCAGCAGTCATTATTTAACAGCTTCACTTGTTAGCCAATCTGGGCGTTATGTCAGAAGTTATATTTGGCTTCAGGTTCATTATATCCCCGAACTAAATGATCATTATCATGTTTAGTCCTATACAAAATAATATCTTCATGTAATTCCTTAAGGACTGATGTTTAGTCAGTGGTAAACTTTGGTTGGACATCAGATTGTTTCTTTTATTTGCCAAACAAAACTGTTACTTAACTCATGGACAATTAATTTTGTCCCCATATTTGTCTTAGAAATTCTTTATTGTATAAAGTAATACCAATAAGTCTTTATTTACAAATATCAGTCATAATTAGTTCACCAACTAGCCACATCCCAATAACTATGCTATTAATGGAATCCAAATTATGGGCTCCAACACGTTTTTCCTGTAAACACACCAAAATAACTCAAGCCACGCATACCCAAGCATACTATCAGTCACAAGACTACACCTTCCTCCCATGTTTGGAAGGCAAATCCTTCCTCATTACACAATTTGTGAAGACAAAACAATCTTTCTCTCATGCTTTGAAGACAAGGCTTTCATTCTCTCACATTTTGAAGACAAAGCCTTCATTCTCTCACACATTTGGAAAACAAAGCCAGAAGTCAATGACCCATTATCAATATTTTTCTCAAAATACTAACTATTCGTAAAATATATCTTTATTCATTCTGAATCCACCAATTACTTTACATACCATTAGGTATCAATTCAACATATCTTTATGAAAAAGATAGCAGCAAACAGGGGTACATGGAAACTGCTTCACAAATAATTGGCATTAAGAAGTTGACTAAGTTCATACAAACCACGATGGTGCTACTGCAGTTGAAGTGATTGGGATGTGCAAGTCAGTGAAATATTGGATATAATAGAGGCTGCCAGAAGTAATCTATACCAATAGCAGAATGTTGAAATGCATAATATGATATTGCTGGTCTGTATTAATTGATTTAATAACAATATTATGCACCATTAATTAAGTAATGTGGTATGGCAACAAGCCAAATTCCCTGTGGATACACAAATATCCTTATCCTTCAAGGTCAAAATACTCAGATTAAACAATTTGACCAACATCTCACACAAGTACTAAAAGATGATATCAAACAGGGCCTAGTTGAAACATAATGTACTATTTTTCTACTTATTATGTACTCTTTCCAAATATTGCCAACCACATTATAAACTTCAGGGATAATACTGCTATTAAAATGCTCTTAAAATTCATATAAATAGGGGAAACACTGACAAATATCACATGAAGTACACCAATTATGCAATCAATGTACTCAATGTACTAACAGATGGTAGCCTTCAAGTTCATCAAATTTAGCTCATCCAATGCAGACTTCCATATTTCATCAGCAAGTTATTGGTGACTGAGCAATGTTTTAGTACATTGAAAATATATCTCATTGACATTGAACTGACATAATCCAGACACTTGACCTGGATATCTGTGTTATTCTTCAAGCACTATGGTACCTGAGCGCTGGTAAAGCTTTTGCCATAAGCTAACTGCCCAGATAAGACTTCCAACTTGCCTACCTTCCCACACAGAATATATAAGGGCAACTTAATTACTTCTGAAAACATTTCAGTCAGAGCACCAGTCATGTCACCGGTCAGATCTTTGTCAATAAGGAATGACATACAGGGGATGTCAAGTGTAATCTGAATAGAGAATACATTCAACAAGGAATTTCCTATATCTGCTTTCAAACTTTCAAGTCAACATTTCTACATTTCAACTCTATTGACGAAGGCGCCTTCCATATTCTGGAAGATAAGATATATAAGCACGATGACAGCAATGAGAACAAGGATCTGAACGATGATAGAGAGGGGTTTAGGTCTGGGGGTCTGTATTGGCTTGGCCTTAGGCTCGATTGGTGCTGTTCTGTGTGTTGAGACATGGGTGGGCTCTGGGACATTCTTACGATTCCTGACAGACTCAGTGTCCGGCAGGGATGAGGTCACACTGCGTGTGCCGAGACTGCTAGAGAAAATGCCCTGGGAGGAGGAGTCTGTGAGGATGTCAGTGTCTCGGCTGGTCACACACACACAATACAAACAATCTTGATCCTCTCCAAAATAAGTAACTTAAAGACATGGATAAAATGATAGTCTTAACTAACTCCATTATTACTGTCCTTTACTTGATCCCTTCAATTGAAATTGATTTCTTAGGGAACACTCTCATAGGTAAGTGGCAAAACAAACTACAGATGGGTGACAATTTCAACATTTACCTGCCTGACGTAGGCTTCCTGGTGATTGACGGCGGGATTGTAGCTCGGCTACGTGCAGGACTTTTATCCACATAACGTGGCGAATCAACACTGAAAAAGAGGAATTCATGTAACATTAATTCATAAGTAGGGACTGCCTTATCAGTCCAAATGGAACAGCTTTGTGAAATGAGAGTACATGTAACTCAGGGGTGGATACGAACAGTCGCCTGCCCAACCAATGTCGACTGAAAAACTATTCCAGGCAAGTTGAATTTGCCTAATCACGGGCCCGGTTGGCGAGTAAATTTTGTGCTCTCTCTTGGTTCATTACTTTCTGGCGACATTGCCAAACATCAAAAGTATGCTTGAAACATTTGTCTCCAGTTTTTGACTGCACATGCTACCATAAAATACACGTGTCAACAAACTTTAGATCAGCTTTTCATAAGGACTGGTTTTTGAGAGGGTAAGCCGAGTTGGTTCACTCAGCTGTATCCCATGATAAAAAAATTAGTCGTTGGGTCGACTGAAATCTCTGACGTTAGTTTTTATGAATATGATGTAAGGCAGCGGACTCAGCTGAGATTGCAGACTCAAGTTTAGACAACTCAAGTTAAGATTCTTTATGAATACAGCCCCAGATAAGCGCAGTTCGTCTACAATAAAATTCACAAATGTCAATATGTGATAGGTAGCCAAACAGAACTACTTCAGGTTTTATTACCACAGCTCTCATACTTGGTTCAATAGGGCTGAGGTGGCCCCAAGTGAATTGTATGCTAGAAAAAGAATGCTCCAAAGTTTTCAATTTGTTTGACCTGATACTAACAATTTGTTCATCTATGACAGAATGTGAGAGAGGCTTCAATGTGATGGGCCAAATCAAGAGTAACAGACAGACCAGTTTACGCCATTCAACATTAGTCAACCTCATGATATTCACAACTTCAATCCCGACAACAGTGAGACTGAATCATTAGATACTGTGTGTGTGGGTGCTGACAGACTGCTTGATTTTGCAAGCATAGACAAGAGATGAATGTTTACAGTTAAGGAGTGCTAAGTGTTAATTTCTATCCGTCTTCATACATAAATATAAAGATTTATATTTGGGCATATGGTTATGTTATGATTTGGGCCGGTAAAATTTGTGTCTGGCCGGTAACTTTCAAAAGTTACCGGCCCTGATGGCTGGTAGCTAATTTTGTTAGTTTCCACCCCTGTAACTTATTCTTCAACATAAGTTTGATAAGTTTCAACACTACCTGTCTGACGTAGGCTTCCTGGTGATTGGCGGCGGGATTGTAGCTCGGCTACGTGCAGGACTTTTATCCACATAACGCGGCGAATCAACACTGAAAAAGAGGAATTCATGTAACATTAATTCATAAGTAGGGACTGCCTTATCAGTCCAAATGGAACAGCTTTGTGAAATGAGAGTACATGTAACTCAGGGGTGGATACGAACAGTCGCCTGCCCAACCAATGTCGACTGAAAAACTATTCCAGGCAAGTTGAATTTGCCTAATCACGGGCCCGGTTGGCGAGTAAATTTTGTGCTCTCTCTTGGTTCATTACTTTCTGGCGACATTGCCAAACATCAAAAGTATGCTTGAAACATTTGTCTCCAGTTTTTGACTGCACATGCTACCATAAAATACACGTGTCAACAAACTTTAGATCAGCTTTTCATAAGGACTGGTTTTTGAGAGGGTAAGCCGAGTTGGTTCACTCAGCTGTATCCCATGATAAAAAAATTAGTCGTTGGGTCGACTGAAATCTCTGACGTTAGTTTTTATGAATATGATGTAAGGCAGCGGACTCAGCTGAGATTGCAGACTCAAGTTTAGACAACTCAAGTTAAGATTCTTTATGAATACAGCCCCAGATAAGCGCAGTTCGTCTACAATAAAATTCACAAATGTCAATATGTGATAGGTAGCCAAACAGACCTACTTCAGGTTTTTATTACCACAGCTCTCATACTTGGTTCAATAGGGCTGAGGTGGCCCCAAGTGAATTGTATGCTAGAAAAAGAATGCTCCAAAGTTTTCAATTTGTTTGACCTGATACTAACAATTTGTTCATCTATGACAGAATGTGAGAGAGGCTTCAATGTGATGGGCCAAATCAAGAGTAACAGACAGACCAGTTTACGCCATTCAACATTAGTCAACCTCATGATATTCACAACTTCAATCCCGACAACAGTGAGACTGAATCATTAGATACTGTGTGTGTGGGTGCTGACAGACTGCTTGATTTTGCAAGCATAGACAAGAGATGAATGTTTACAGTTAAGGAGTGCTAAGTGTTAATTTCTATCCGTCTTCATACATAAATATAAAGATTTATATTTGGGCATATGGTTATGTTATGATTTGGGCGGGTAAAATTTTGTGTCTGGCCGGTAACTTTCAAAAGTTACCGGCCCTGATGGCTGGTAGCTAATTTTGTTAGTTTCCACCCCTGTAACTTATTCTTCAACATAAGTTTGATAAGTTTCAACACTACCTGTCTGACGTAGGCTTCCTGGTGATTGGCGGCGGGATTGTAGCTCGGCTACGTGCAGGACTTTTATCCACATAACGCGGCGAATCAACACTGAAAAAGAGGAATTCATGTAACATTAATTCATAAGTAGGGACTGCCTTATCAGTCCAAATGGAACAGCTTTGTGAAATGAGAGTACATGTAACTTATTCTCGAAGTCTTTCTTGGCAATCAGCAACAACACCAAACAATTGTGCACAAAGTAAGTGTTATCCAAATGTTATAATGTTCTTCATCAAGGTAAAATGTACAATACCTCAGGAAAGATTTAGGCCTACATGGTAGTATAAAGGCCTGCTGTCACCACTGGATGAGAATTTTTATTGATGGGAGTAATACAGCTAATCAGTACCTGTCTACAGTTGGTTTCCTTGCACTAGGTGGTAGATTGACAGGCCGGGTGCGGGCTGGACTTCCAGACACTCTGCGTGGAGAGTCAAGGCTGAACAGATTGCACACATCACTTTATATAGCTTTTGTGATATTACCATGATGTGCAAAGATAACAGTATATTAATTGTTACTCTCACATTGCAACACCGAAATACAAAGGCTATGACTCAAAAGAAGCCTAGCTAAATTGCATAACCACACCATTACACAGAATGACTACCTGGGTGAAATGTCTATTTCTGTATCTACATGCAACTTTTGTTAAGTGTTAATAATAAACCGTTCACAACAAAAAGTACAGTAAATGACAACTAACTTAGCCATCAACATGGTCACAACTTGGTGTTTCTATTTTTCAGTATTTATAACAACTGTTTATACATACTATTGACTGGATTGACAACACCACTTGTGAATAACATGGTGAACAAGTATTACAGTCTATGCTAGCAGATGACTTGCTTCCCTCGACATCAAATATAATGAGTGGACATCACCAGGACTGATAAGGATACCACTAGTAATTTCTAAAAGAGCCACATGATATTCTAATGATAGACAATACTGAGTCAGGCAAGTTACATTACCAAAAACTAAACTTTAATAATTTACCTGTCTCCTGCAGATGACACAGGGGGTGGGGGTCGTACTTTGGCCCTGGACACTGGAGGAGGAGGGGGCGCTGCATTACAAACAAAGCAAACATTATGAAATTGGTGAGTATCATGTATTCAGCCACATCGAAGCCAGCATAACATGGACTCTCTGAAGCCCCAGTGTGGATAATCTAGAGTAAAATGTCAATATTGTCACTGATGTCATTAACAAGTGGAAATTAGTCCCCTGCATACCTGGTTCCTCGGTGTCCTCATCACTGAACTCCTCCTCGTCTGCTGGGGGATCCACTGGAGGGGCTGGTGCAACAACAGAGCCATTCTGACCTTCCTCTAGCAAACGAACCAACTTCTTCTGGTACAGCTTTCGCGTTGTACCTGACATCACAAGAGAATGACAACAGTTAATTGATTTAGGCAATATATGAATCTCAACAATTATATTGAAGTTTTATATGATGTTGTGATTTATAATAAACTCACTAATAATGGGCCCAGGTGTGACCCCTAACTGCTTTAGTTGTTCCACCAATTCCTTGTCTGACAAACTGGCCACATCAGTGGATTTCTCTGATGGTGGTTCCGACTTGACTCGACGAACATTTTTCTGAGAACAGGAATAATGGACAGGTGATCATTGCAGGAAACAACCCAGCATCATAGGCAGTTTTCTGGGTGGTTTTATGCAATATTATATTACAATAATCCCTATATTGTGAAGTTTCTTTTCCTATTCATAACCAGAATGGGCTAAAACACCATGCTTGTATCCTTGGAAATGGAAACAAAAACGAGTTGCCTGGCCTAAACGATTCCTACATGACTTCTCAAATTTCACAGGTTAATTAATAGTGTAGCTCCACGATTATTTCAGTTGAGGACACTAAATAAATAATGTCACTTGTTTCTGTTTGTTATGAGTAGACTCAGCCAAATTCCCATTTTTTTTTGGAAAAATGTTTGGGCAAAATGTTAAACTAAAATTATTAAGCTGTCAATAGTTGTGCAATAGATGCATGCCAAGTTTTTTTCGAGCCAGGAACTGATTTGTTTTTCATTCAACCTAAATACGTGACTCAAGTCTTGGTCTGAGGCCATGGTTCCCGAGTACCTGGCTGAGACCCCAAGCTACTGGCCGCGAACTGATGCTACTTCCGCTATTGTTGGGACTGGTGCAGAACGTCTTGTTAGCGTCCTCCAATGATCTAAGTCAACACTATGCAAAAAGGTACACACACACTAAATGTACATATGTACCTGTGTGAGATTCTGTCATAGGTGATTGAATCCAGCCAGACAAAGTTAAAAAAATATCACTAGCCCGGGCCAGTAAGCAGTCTGAATCACTGGTCGGAATCTAAAATCCTCTGGCCCTAATAAACACTGCTAAATGTACTAAATGCTGAGACCCCATTTTGCATCTTAACCTACTGACCATATTTTTTTTTAAACAATGCCAAAAACATAATGCAAGATTACTTTTATCAAGAAACAACCACATAGTAACCAAACAGCTAGTAACTTGCAAAAAAAAAAGAGAGTTATTTAAGAAAAGATAATTGCAGTAGTCAGTGGACCTCATCATTTAACTCCTCTTCCCAGTGATCTAGGAACTGCAGTGTTCATGATTGCTTGTTCTTGCTTCGGTTTTGCCTGACTGATGTATATATGTTATCATATATCACTCTCTGGCTTTACACATGGAGTGCAGGGACGACCAGCCTCGCTAAGGAGAATGATTTTACGTCACTGTCGCGCTTGTTGAATGAACCGACTAAGGTGACTGAGGACACGTTAAGCCGAGTAGATTCGAGGTAGCCGATTGCAGAGCCGAGTTCACTAACGACGTTCACAAGCTAAACGGTAAGGCGTCATAAGGCTTGAATGAGGTGTTTCTCATTGCGAAAGCTTTTGGTTTGGCCTTCTCCCGGATATGGGTGTGCAACAGGACCTCCAAAAACTGTGCCCGTCGTACAAGGTGAAAATGGCCAAAAGCATACCCCGTCGTACAAGGTATTATGCGAATGTATAACCCATTGTACAAGGTGAAAATGGCAAAATAGCGTACACCGTCGTACAAGGTATTATGCAAATGTATAACCCGTCATACAAGTTGAAAATGGCAAAAATCATACCCCGCCGTACAAGGTATCATGTGAATGTATAAACCCGTCGTTCAAGGTGAAAATGGCAAAAAAGCGTACCCCCTCGTACAAGGTATTATGCAAATGCATAACGTATAATCCGTCGTACGTCGTAGGCAAGATAAAGGTTGCGGATCAATCTCTAAATGTTATGAGCAGATTTCTAATTACATGCAATAACAACTTTGCGCGCTTGCACGGTCGAGCCACAGGGATTTGTATTGGCCGGTCGGCCGCTATCTTCTATGTATACATAAACCATAAAGGGTTTGTATACATAGAAGATATCGGTTAGCTGGCCAATACAAATCCCTGTGGGCTGAGTGTGATTCTTGGGGCGTCACACAGGGACCATTCATTAAATTTGCATTGTCAACGATCAGTGGGAAATCCCGGGAGAAAATCTCGACATACTGCATGGGAAGAGAAAACATACCCCGTTGTACAAAACGAGGCCCCCTAAAAAAACTGTCGTACAGATTGAAGCTGATAAACATAACCCCTCGTACAAGTATGAGGCCCAATAAAACCTGTCGTACAAGTCAAGCGGCCGAAAAAAACATACCCCGTCGCGCGGCACATGTATATTACCTCTATACACGTAAGTGCCCCCACATTATGACGTGTTGCCGTAGTCAGCCAACGATTATTCATAAACGCGGCGTTCCATCCCAGCATCATGCCTCCTATAGCGTCATAGCAATACTCTGCGCCATGGTTGTAATCAATACACAGTATACCAAAGCGTAGCGGATGGAGTTTAAGGCATAGCGCTGTATTTAAGAGATAGCGGCTTATTTATGAATTTGATGAAGGCGTAGCAGTGCTGCGACGCTTAATGGCCCTGCGGAGAACCCTGTTCAGGTATTAAAAAATGGTGCGTGGTTGTTTCGTACACAGGTAGTTCCGTACACAGGTCGTTTTGTACACAAATGGTTGTTTCGTACACGCTACTGTGAGTCGTTACGTCATGTATTGAATATGAGGTGTATATTATCAGTAGTTTAGGTCATTTCTAGTTTTTTGCATTTATCGTGAGTTATTCAGACGGTTCAAATTATTACTTATCATATTTTTCAAGCTAAACTCGTAACAAAGCTTTAGAAGGATGAGGATACCTTTTTACATGGGTACTAAATTAAGCATATCGCTCAGAACAACCGATCTAACGTGCACAAAACAACCGATCTGCCGTGTACGAAACAACCTAACGCAGTAACCAGGTAATGGTATTGAATACAGGTAGTTTCGTACACAGGTTGTTTCGTACACACTATTTGCGGTTTCTTCGTACACGCGAGATTGGTTGTTTCGTACACGCAATATCAAAAGCAGTTGTTCCTTATGTTATGCTTAGTCAAGTAACTATGTAATAATCTAAATATAAATTATCTGGTATCGTGGTTTATCGTTTATTTTCACAAAGGTTTATTAATTAAGAGTTGGTTTGAAAAAATGTTTTGGCTTGGGTACCCGCAACAGTGAGTGTTGTGTACATAAATGTCAATATTGATTATTAAAGAAATTGAGAGCTTAGAAAATTTGTTTGTCGATTTGTCAATATGGTCATAATTAATGTGAACGAAATTGCCAGTCGACAATTAAAAGTGTATGTAGCATGTTTGTGTTATTTACAATTGTTCATCAAGGAATGTGGAACCGCTGTTAGACAATGAAATTATGGCGACATAAAACAAAAACAAAAATTACCTGTAAATTCACTGACTGTTTGTGTGGATGCAAATCATTTTAGCGTAACATCAATTTGAAAAGTAAAAAAAATAAATATGGCCAAAAATGGCATCAAAGTCAAAAGCTAAGGGTGGCTAGACTTTACTGTCTGGAACTGTAGATTTCTTCCCCGTCTGTGCGTAACATTCCTTCAAGCCTGGCTACGCCCCTGGTGTGTGTGTGTGTGTGTGTGCGTGTGTACGTTTGTGTGTAAATAAAAAATGACAGATAGAGACTGTGTATAGATAAGTATATATAAGTAACACATTATTTTGCTTTCTGCATAAGATTACTAATGATGTACGTTTTGAAGGGTTAGATCTGTGTGAAGCCCATATTACTGTACTATGAATTTTGCATTCAATAAATTCATTATTTTAACTGGAATTGATTAAATTTTTTGCGGTGAACCCCAAAGGATAGATCTGAAAGGTTTGTTTTAATAAATCTCCTACTATATAATTACTACTGCTGTATTTTAAAGTCATTCATTTAATTTTATATTTTAGTCTTCGCATTAATTGCATGGCCGAATTGACTTGTGGCCGACTTAACTCCTAACTGCTCCTGGCCGAGTTGTCTCGTGGCTGGTCCATGGCCGAGTTGACCTTCCTCACCAGGTAAGACGTAACATCTGGATAACTCATGATAAATGCATAAAAATGACCTACGACACTGATATTACACAACACGACGTCATAATTCGAAAAAGATAACAATAACAATCATATGAGCAGACACCTCGTATTCAGTGTTCGAAACGACTCCCATCTGTGTACGAAACGACCTGTGTACGAAACGCCTCCCCGTCCTGAGTACGAAACAACCATCGGTGTACGAAACGACCTGTGTACGAAACGCGGGTGTACGAAACTACCGCACACCGTTCGAAACCACCTTACTCTAAGAAGAATGACTGTATGAATCTTGTCACATGTCAACAATATATCTAACCTGTTTAGGAGTTCCAAACGTATCATCATCGTCACTAGAGAATTCGGAACGTTGTGGAGTCAGTGGAGCCAACACGTGAGAGCGGTACAAGTTGACATAAACGTCCTTCCGTGCACTTGGCGAAGGCAGTGAGACATTGTGGCGGGTCAGTTCTTTACGCAATTTATCCTTTGTCAAACTCATGGGATCGACGCCTGCCATGATTCTATTGTTATGATAATCTGCTTGATTGCTAGAACTATTTCAAAATCGCAACCTCAGCTGCCGAACTTGCGAAAACAAAAGTGGCATTCATCGAGCAGCTAATCATGGGAAGCGTTACAAAAACCTTCGGAATAGGATAAGCCAATCATAACGCTTGGTTTATTTTGTACTCATGTAACGCAAATTTCGCGTAATAATTTCGCTACAATTATCCTCGGGGCCCGATATCTATATTTATTTTTAAGATTCAACCACTTAGCCAGCAGAGGTCCATAATGCAACAAAACACACACAAAAATTACAAAGGTAAAGAGAAATACAGAATATTTACAGATGGGTTTCCACATGTGTGATATATACGTATATATATATATATATATATATATATATATATATATATATATATATATATATATATATATATATATATATATTATACTTATTTAGTGCTGCTTTTGTTAGGATTTATTATACTTTGGACAGTGCTGTTTTCACTAGAATCTACCCTCCACATAAACTTCTAGATGAGATTTCTTATTACAGGAACACATACATTAGCAAAACATTTGACTAGCATTAGAACATCTTGCAAAGCCAATCACCATTCCCATGGCATCATTATTAAAAATTAAACTGATCTGCACTTATTGTACATGTTTATATACTGCACAGCTCTGGTGGAGCTACAAGAAAAGCACCATAAGAAAGTTGTATGTTGCCTTCCACAATACATTTAAACTTGTTGTTGGTGCTTCTAAATTTGTTAGCACAGGATTTTGTTGTGCAATATTTGATGTCCAGTGTTGCCAATCTGTAATTCGTAACATTATATATAAGTTTATGATTAGATTGGATTCATGTCACAACAGCTTAATATGTGCCATTCTTGCCTCCAGTGTAAGATACAAATCTAGTATAAGGAAACATTGGCATAACTTACTTTATATTGATAGCTTATACCATGTATTATGTAGTATGCTTTCTTCACGATATCAATATGGACCAATTTTTATCATGTAAATGTTGAGTCTGCAATAAAGTTTTATTATTATTATTATTATTATATGCTACTGTGAGCCTCCGCATATTAATTTGTAAAATTAATGTATACACCGCTGTATACATTAGGTTACAGTATGTTATAAATAAAGACACTTTAACAGCGATGGCGCACTTAACTCGTAATTGTAGAATTCGACATTGACGATAAATATCTGTTAAATCATCGGTGAGAACCACGTTTCATTTTTCATTACCTCATCAGACATTTAAAAATCAGGGAAGGCTAGTTTCATATCTTCTTTACATCTGATTATCAAATTCTTTAAATTATACCTATAATGTCCAATTCCATCCCATAATCAGTGCACACAGTAAGGTTGCAAAGTTTGTAAATCAGCATACATAAAGCTGTTGATAAGAATAGACCAAATATACAATCAGATTTACATGCATTTTATTTAACAGACAGCGATCTTCCATATACAAGATGAATAGAAAAAGTGAGAGATAAAAAGAGAAAGTGAAAGTATGCCTCCTTGTCTAACACTGTCCTATCTGAACACCAGTCTGGAGAGCATACCAATATGCTAGTATCCTTACGAGATATTTTGGTACTCCACGTCGAGACATTGTATGAAATAATTTATCATGAATAATTCTACTGAACACCAGTCTGGAGAGCATACAAATATGCTAGTATCCTAATTATGAGATATTCTTGTACTCCACGTTGAGACAATGTATGACATAATTTCTCATGATCAATTCTACCTTTCGAGACATCAAGAGAACATACAAATATTGTGGTGCCTAGACTACGACAGTTACCTAGGTAATATCACATTCATGGCATAAATATACAAATCTGAAATATGCTTCTGTTTAAGCCGAACTGATTTCAGATGAAGCAATATGTTATTCTAACCTGTCCAGCAGGACTCTTCCAACAACTCTTGCAATGACACTGACCAAAGCTATAGGACATTAATTGTCTTTGCTGTTAATCCTACCACAACACTGCTATAAAGACCTAAGTGTATTTTATGTTTATTAAACGTAAAAGTAAACGTAATAAGTATATTGACATATTGGAAAACACATATACAGCACCAACAAATAGCTTGCAAATAAACACTCAAGTAAATTCATGGATACCCCAGGGCAAAGTCATTGGCCCTTGGCTATTCCCTGCCTTCAGGTAAGACTTCACGACTGTTGAAGACTCGCACGTCAAGCTAACGACTTCTTGCTATTACACACAACCGACACCTCATACAATACTGACAGACTATACGAGGTTGTATCTGCAGTCTGACTTGCAGAAGAACAAGACGAACAAGAAGAAGAAGAAGAGACAAGAACATTGATAATACGAGGGGTGCAGGTGTCTCTTCTACCCCGCCCCCTTTTCACTCCGGGATAGATACGTGTGTACGATTACAACCTCGACTTGGAGAATGCACCCTCACCCCATGCCACACAATCTGGGTCTTTGGAAGACTTACGGTTTAAGTAACATTGGTGCATTTAGGATGTTGGCCCACCATCTCGTCGACCAGTGAAACTACTCGAATCGAAAGGCGCGTGCGACGAAGTAGGTACTTTCGACCTTTCACTTTAGCGCAAAGAAATCATCTAGTACTAACACCAGGGGCGAGGTAACTTGCCTATCGATGGAGCGTAGAAATAGCGCCCATGTCATTTCTTGATCTGATAGATATATTTAAGTACACAAATTTTCTTGAGAGTACGCACCGAGCTCTACAATAGGGGTACAGTACAGTCAGCTGAACGTCGCAACGAGCGGCCTCGCTTGTGCCACAATGTAAAATGTACATTTTCCCAACTCGATGAAACCGATAGTTACAGTTTATTCCTATTCATTTATGATACACCAATTAAAAAGGAGACGGTTTGAATATTACAAATATCGTGAAAATCATTTACTTGACCGTGGTTTAATGGGTGAAAAAAAGTGATTAAGTAAAGCAAATCGTCAGATTCGCAGGAAGATTTGTGGACCCTTTGAGATCGCTCTTCTATTTTCGATGTTGGGTTAGTTCGCATGATCGTTCTGTGTTCGATGCATTAGATATTTTGACATTACATTGAAGCTTGTGGTGTAATTTTCTGGTTAAAATCGGACCGTGGGAAGTTAATCTGGTTTACGTTTGAAATTTGTTATGCAGCAAAACGTTCATGACTCAAAAACTACAAGAAGCACGCCATAGTAGATACACGTGTGGAAAGTAGACACATCATGGAACCAGTGTGTCACTTCTATTTTAATGTAACCCTCTCTAGATTTTTACTATAAATGATGCAAAAACAGCGTTTTTACGTAATCTCGGCGCTGACACCCCCGAGAATAATTCAGAGATATTCCAATGGAGTGATATCTTGTTTGATTTTTTGTAAGGAATATTAAAACAACGTATCAAAATATAAATGAATGTTTATGCGTTTTGTCAGAAGAGGATAATTCAAACCTACGGGTGTTATATTCATCTGCCGTGGCGGACAACATCAAAATATTCGTCTCGTCGCGCGCAATGCGCCACGACGCACTATAGGTAGTTCAATGTTATAATAATAATAATAATAATAATAATAACAATAATAATAATAATAATAATAATAAAACTTTATTGCGGACTCAACATTTACATGATAAAAATTGGTCCATAATGAGATCGCGAGGAACGCATACTGCATAGTGCATGGCATTAGCTATGAATATAAAGTAAGTTATGCCAATGTTTCCTTATACTAGATTTGTATCTTACACTGGAGGCAAGAATGGCACATATTAAGCTGTTGTGACATGTTGTTATGTTAGCGAAGCGTCAAACATGTCTGCCATGGAGAGTGGGTAACTCAGGGCTGCCGAGTCTAGATCAAAAAAGATCCAGAAACGGACAAACTGTGTCTCTCTTCTTGACTGCATATAAGCTGACCCTCACATATCTCCTTTCATATAACCTATACGGTTAAACCATTGGCGGCCGAATAGCTCTGCAACTGTTTTCAATCTGCCCATGACGGCATAGTATATAACAGAAAAAAATATATAAAACTGTCAATAAGTGAAGGGGTTTGAAATAACCATCGGTGTGGTTAATGAATAGAGGTATGTGTAGTGATATTTCTATAATATGTTAGCTGCAGAGCGAACGAACGTGTGCCAGCGTCACCGTCGCGCTGGCCCGGGGGGGGGGGGGGGGCACTTGGCTTTATTCTGGATAGGGGTGTGCCGCGGGACCTCAAAAACCCGTACCCGTCTTACAAGGTCAAAATGGCCAAAAAGCATACCCCGTCGTACAAGGTATTATGCGAATGTATAACACGTCGTACACATTGAACCTGAAAAACATACCCCGTCGAACAAGTATGAGGCCCAAAAACCCGTCGTACAAGTCGAGAGGCCCAAAAAACATACCCCATCGCGCGGCACATATATACTACCTCTATACACTTAAGGGCCCCCCCCCCCCCCCCCCCGGGCGCGCTGGCTGGTCGCGGTTTGGGCACAAAAACGCCCGGGGGGTGGGGGTTCTCACTATGTGGAGTTTAGTGGGGATGTGCCGCCAATTTGGGTCGGTTTTCTTGAATTTTGGTATAAAAATGGGTCGTTATTTCTTGGAGACAGGTATAGAAATGGGTCGGTTTTTTTGGTAATGACCTGGTATACCAATAGGTACGTATTTTTGACAGCTAGAATAGCAATGGATATATGTTTTGTGATGGGTATCCAAAATGATGCTCAATATTGGGTGTTTGCTCAAGCCCCCTGGGTCAATAGTGGCCAGCCCTATCAGTCAGCGTGGTTGCGTTGTTTCAAAGACAAGTTTTATGACATGATAAGCAAACAGAAAGGTCAGGTCCGTACATTCTCCTTCCACTGTTTCCTGCAATATTATCTGCCTCATGGGCACGGTACCAGCAGTTGCGAAGCTTAATAAACGTTTTTTTTCCTTCTGATTCGTTAGTTTGGTTTATGGATGGGTCCCTTGTAGCTCCGCGAGTTGGCCTAGATATGATTTGGGATAATTAATTTTGGTATATGTATTGGTCACCCTTTTAAAGATTTTGTATATGAATGGGTCGTTTTTCAGAGGATTTGGTATGTAATGGTTCCCTTTTCTCTCTTTGGCTTGGTATAGATATGGTCCGGTTTTTGTTTCCCATGGCGTCTCACCCCTACCCTTTTCCAAGGAGAACCCCCCCCCCCCCCCCCCCCGGGCAAAAACGTCCACACATTTTTCTCACCTGTCACCCAATGACAAATATATATGGGTGATGAGTAACGAGGACAAACTCTTAAATAAAAACATTGGCAAATTCATAAGGGAATCGCTCGAGATTCGAAAACTGGCTCTAAATGGCCAACAACCCTCAGCTACAGGTGTCTCGGTCAGTGGTCTCACTTAGAAATCCAACCCTGTAACTATGCTTTATCTTAATGTGTACCGTTTGTATTGAAATGTCTTTAATTTTGCAGTAGAATTAGTTGCACACTTATTGTATTCCCACTGTATTGTATGTTGCACTTTCTCTGATCAAAAATCATGTAAATAACTCGATTGTATATGCTCCTAGAGGGCGCGTGATTGCTAATAAACGTCATTGTCATTGCTTAACTTCAAACCCCCTGCCTACAGGACGTCTGAGGTATATATGTATATTACCGTCCGACAGAGGCTAATACGCACCATTAATTACCACTCGATCAATGCACAGCTACAACGGGCAATTTAATACAAAAGTAATTGCCATTTAGAAACCACTAGGTCAGTGCCTACTGAAAATGTCTTACCCATAGCTGAAACAATTTTTATTCGCGACGTAATCATAATGTCATATACGCCGCCTCGGCGAAAACGGTCGAGCAATGTCAATCCTGAGAATAACTGGAGACGTTTTGCTGTCTATAGGTCAGATTCCACTGCCTTATTACCCACGGAAATATAAATATATTACCCACAACAGTTATTTTAGAATATGGGTCTACCTGTAACTGCTCGGCAAATTCGTACAAAAAGCCTTGCAAATGAGCGATAATATGTTGATCACCGCCACCGCCTTAAAACCAGCCCTATGCGGACTAGCTCCGGTCGAACGGTAACATGAATTTATACCGTTCTGATACGACGGTTTTCGCGCTTCTTAAAAACACACGTTTTGGTCTTCACGCTTTTGGGTGCTCTATAACGCATCCAAAAAACAACATATATCAAGAGCCTGTACAACAAACACGATTCAGACAACTACCAAACATACCCAAGTGATGGAGTTTTAGAATGTAATGTTGTTCACGGAAAATTTTATCCCTTTGCGGCAGGGGTTTTCATCCATGGTAATTAGTTATAGTTCGATTAATTTGGGAAGCGGTAAAAAGTCCAAAACACAGCAACATGTTTGTTTTCAAGTTCAAGACCACGTGCATCATGCATGGTCAGAATTATGTGACCCATTAACGACTAATGCTAAGGCAATGCGATGAAGCGGCGGGAAATCACGCGACCCTATATTTTCCAAAATGGCGGTCATCATATCCTGATTTTTTGGAAATGATATATAGATGGCATTTCTAAAAGTATCTGCCTGGGATCTGTTGATATGAAAGGTAGATCTTTATCCCCCATTCGGCCTCTGCTGCCTGTGTTTAAGTGATGATTAGATAAATACTTTTGTTTCTATACTTGTTTTTTGTTTATATTAGAATATGCTTTGATTGTTTGTCGTGTGAGACTTCCCAACTCCGGCAATCAGAGCTCCGCCGACTTGGTCGTTGTTTGATTCTAGCAACACTGAAGTGCAGTAGACACGGCTCGGCAGGTGTTACAATTTCGCGCCTCGGCATGATTCCGGGGAGGTGGGATAATACCGTGACTTCCCGATGAGCGCTACACAACCACATTAGTGGCTGGCAAGCAAATGACTCTCAAAAAACCTTCATTTTAAGACTTGCAAGGTGTGCGTGATATTAAGAACCTCCGTAGTGTTGCCATGCTAGAGCAGCGGTGCTCTGTGAGGGACCATCTCAAGTGAAGTTGTTTCTCGGTGATATATCGACACGGTTGCAGTTATCGCATGGCTAACTGTGCGTTTTAGGTGATATGGGAAAAGACCAAGCTTTTTCTCAAGCTCTGATTGGCTGAGAGTAGGGTGCCATGTGATAATCCATTATAATATCCTGGATCATTACATTCCTTGATTGTAGGCAAATTTTTTCAGATGTGTCGCTCGGCTTAGCATCTAGAAAACAACTTGCATAAAGAGCCTGTCACTCCAAACGCTTACTCCCAATTGATAAGGTTCTGTTAAATGGTATGGTATTTGTTAGCCCTGCAAGACGTCCGAGTAGACGTATATTTATATTACCGTTCGACCGAAGCTTGGTATTTGTTTGCTCTCCGTTTGCTAGAGATCATCAAGGTGCTTTCGGTGCCATCACCCAAGAGCTGCGTTGCAGTGCACTGGATAACCGCTAGAAAGTAGTAAAGTTTCATTATGATAGTCAAATATTGAAAAAAAAATCACTTAAACACATACCCTTACTCATTACTCCATGGTTTTACCAACATGGTAAATATTATCTATATAGGTGGTTGGGCTACAAGTTGACGATTCAGACAAATAGCACTGTAGCACTAGAACCATTTTCACCTTGTCATTTACACCGTTGCTAACATGTGGTAGGTTAGTCCTACAGTATGTTTATCTATGTAGACGTCCTAAGACAAACTGAATCCAGCACAATACAAAAATCAACAATTCAAACCAGATGCCTTGAACATGTACAGGGCTGGAAATTAACACCCGTCACTGACGGGTGTTTTTATGGCCGGACTGGTAGATCTAGCCCACTCACATGTCCAACTGACGGGTAACTTTTCACGGTGAACACTGTTTGCTTATTACACAGACAGATAAGAACATAGCGATCCTGGCGAGACTAATCAGAGAGCGCAGTCTGTCTGCTCTACCTGCTCTTTAACTCTTGACTTGAAACACCTGTTCAACTACTTTATATGCATTAGCCATGGTTACTATTTGACTAACTGTAATTTGATCTGACGTGCTGATTGAGAAGCCACATCGCTCGTGCTCGTTATTCATACTTTGATGACTTTATTGAACTCAGGGGGTTGGGATCATGTTATATGAATTTGTTAAGTCCAATTGCAACACATCATATCAATCCAGGTTAACACGTGAATGCTCAACGGCCCCAGCCTCAATCAAGCATACACCCCTACCACCCTGCTTCTACTTGCTTTTCCCTCTCTCTGTTCCCCCTTGCACACACACACACCTTTGTAAAGTTCCTGTTTGTACTTTGGCGACAATTTGGAGGAAGAGAAAACTGACTTTGTTTCTCTTTTCTCACACAGGCTGAGGATGAAATAATGAAAGGGCATTTTGAACTTCATTCACCTCTGTCACATACGAACAACATGATCACTCAAAGACCAGATAAAAAATCTGTTGCTTTTGAAGACGAGCTGTACCCCACTTCTCTTTTTCTAAGCGCTAGCAAATTTCAGCTCTGTTTTGCACCTAGCAGTGCAGCGGGATGTGTGGTCATTTCTTACCAAATAGCATTTCGTCCTTAGACTGTTACTCTGTTACTACAGAACACAACATCGCTGGTTACTTGTCCTGAAACATTATGCATTTAACGAGACGACTATTTTGGTCTGGAGACTAGATTTCCCTCACTGTTAATTTTGTGTGTAGCCCTGGCCTGATAACATTACTAATACCGTATTATATGGTTAACAAGTCATTAAGACTGCCTGACTGTTTGCGATCATTAAAAGTTGAATTTGTGAAAAGGTGAAGCAGTTTGTTTGGCCGGGTAACATATCCTGGCCACCCGTCATCAGGTTTAGTTAATTTCCAGCCCTGCTTGTAGAACCTGGTGAGTTATTTGATTTCATCGCATGATTAGACGGTTATGAACAAATTGCACCAATGATCTCAAGTGATGTATTCAGCTGACAAGGACTTTATAATTGCAGTGTTGGTGGCATCATCAATGAGCACATTGGTCCATGTTTATCTTTACAACGAGGCCGTAGCTGCAGGCAGCCGCAGCCCAGACTATTTCAATCAGAAGACATTTCGAAAAGCATGGTGGGCATTCAACTTGGCTTCTGGTGGCACAGCCCCCCTCCCAAAAAAACCCCCCAAAACCTTTGAACACTCATCCCCTCATTGCTTGTTTTACATTCTTGATGGGGCAACGGGTTTGTGCCTGATGAGTTAAGTGGTCGGAGCATCACAATCATCCTTATCCATCACAGAATGTGCATTTCACTTTAATTTGTAGAAGTTTGTTTTTAGTGTTAATATATGCAGGGCTCGACATTAACCACTGCCCGATTGCCTGCGGGTAGTAATTTTTGCAGGCGGGCATAGTTTTAAAAAACTACCAGCCCGATCGGGCAGTAACAAAACAATCATCAAATTGGCGACTTTTCCTGTAAAAATGCCTATTGCATCATTTATTTAGCATCTCTTTTCTGGAGAGTATTTATAAAACCAAAACCAATGCACTCATTGGTTATTTACTCGGAAATCGGGTCAAACGCACCTCGTCCATTTTCATTCCAAACAACACATGGCAGAGATTGCCGAATATTTTCCGATAGAGCTCGAGTAATTCCGTCCAGATCCGATGGCAAATCGCGTTAGCTGTACCAAATCAATATAGCTAGCGTTCCAGTTGCCAACAACAAAGAAAAAAAATGGCGTTTCGACAGTCAACACTGTCAAACTTTTTCAACATACAAAAAAAGTCAAGTAAAGTAAAAAATCCATTCGGGCAAGTGAAAATGGCTTATTAGAATAAGCTTCGAGCCCTGAGATAGTCATCTATGAACACTAAAAACAAACTCACCCTCCACCAGGAAGCATTAAAAAAAATTTCAGCCCCACTTTCCCTTATTTGTCCAGAAAAAGTGTAAAAATGAAACAGGTATTAAGTTGCAGGTTGTAAATGAATTCATATAATTGAAGGTATATGACTAAATTTCACGGAGGATAAAATGCCTTGAAAATAGTCTAGGAATCTTTATGACGCAAGACACTGAACTCAAAATATCCTGCTTGGTTTGATAATTTGTTTTATGAGTTGCAGCAGAGGTTATTCCACTGACAACCTTCAGCATCTATTTCGTGCTAGTTTACAATTTATATGGTGCCTGAAGTTGGGGAATTTTCAGATGGCACTGACCTAGTGGTTTCTAAATGGCAATGACTTTTGCATTCAAAGGCGCTGTTTTGCTATGCTTTGTCCATGCAATTGAATAAATCCAATTTTCACCTCTATTAATTTCTGGTGCGTACTCTCATGAATATTTGTGAACATGAACAGATGTATCAGATCGCCTTTTGTTTCGAGTCGTTCCAATGGTAAACAAGATAGTAGGCCAACATCCTAAATGCACTATGATTACTTAAACCATAAGTCCCCCAAAGTCCCAGAGCATGTGGTATGGGGTGAGGGGGCATTCTCCAAGCCGAATTTTGTACCAAGAAAAAGGCTTGTGTTTCTTGTTGGTACTAAGCAGTTGTTGAGTTCCATATGAATCCAATACACAGCATTTAGTTTACTAAATGATTAGAAATATCTGGGTGAAATAAAAAAAGAAATAGTTGCACAAAGTCTGCAACTATGCTCATTTCAGGTTCATTGTTCATGTAAGCCTATCTCTTTACGAAAGACATCTTACAAACAATTAGCCATTTGATGATTTGTGAGGTTGTGTTACAGGGGGCAATTGTCGACGACAGTTTGTGACTTGTAGCTCGTTGAGCAGAAAATTTGGGTAAGTTATTTAAAGTCTAGTGCTTCTTATCAAGGTGCTATAGATGAATGGTTTTGAACAGTTTGTTGCATTTCAAATGACGTGTATCAATTGTATTCATTCAATGTAAGTAGTTATCGCTGTGTCACATTAGCGCTGAAGTTATAAAGATCAAACATGCAAGTGCTGTGTTGTAATTGTTTTGCTTGGTGCTTGAAGGGATGTGAAAGTGGCATATTCTGAAGATGGAAGCAAAATAGTTTGTTGGCACCCAGAGCCAACATTCCCTTATGAACACAGTAAAGTAGGTTTGATGCTACCCTAATCATAATCTTTAATACATACATAGCTCATGTTCATCAACATATCATTCTTTAAATAAAAATTATGTGTTTTCCCACAGCCTTTACCAAGGAGAGCAACAGAAATGAAACTGGTAAATTGTTCTTATTGGTAGAAAAAGTACTGTTAAACACGGGAACAATGTGCTGTTTTACAGAGAGATGCCATAATTAATATCTGGATAGAGAAAGCTCATGTCTGATATATATATATATATATATATATATATATATATATATATATATATATATATATATATATATATATATATATATATATATATATATATATATATATATATATATATATATATATATATATATATATATATATGTATATATATATATATATATATATATATATATATATATATATATATATTTATGATTTGGTATATTCTCTTAACCATGTTTAAATACCAACTGAAGGTAATTGATCATTAAAATCTCCAATTTTAATAATGCAGGGAGATTCAGCGCTGAAGCTACAACACATAGAAGACTTTGATTCTAGGCACCATTCTGATGGACCTACAGACAGAGAGCTTATGGAGATATTCCATACAACAAAACACAGATGGTTTCCAAAGTAGGTTCCCTTCTTGATCTCAAGGGGTATTAGCTGATGGTATCAATTTTTATGGGTGCTACACAAGCTCCTCTATGTAGTTTCTAGTTGTGTTTGTAACACTGTCCTGAGGTAATGATATTCTTAAACCTTTTTGGACCAATATATGGTATAATCATTCATAGTACACCTTTTGAGAACAACTGTAATGTTGGCAACTTGCCAGACCCTATCCTGTAGACATACCCTAAACACTGATGTTATTTTCCCAATAAACTTACATCTTTGGTCTCTTCTCATCTGTATTATTTGTGGAATGGAGCAGTTGGAAAATGTATACCCATAAGGCCACTTCCAATGCAAAAAGTACTCATTCAGAATAACTTCATCTGTTTGCAGACCAAGAGGGCGGTACAAGAATGTCCAATTTCCAGAGACTCTGAAGGATCGTGATTCTATCTGATTATTTTGTCCTAAAGTGCAATCGTTTGATAATAAAACATTTATGTGCATGACAAATATTTATAAAACTGAATGTTGTGTGATCACTCAGACTGCCCCACCACAACTCTCTTGACATAGAAAGGTGCCTCCCAGGGGGTGTGCAAATTCCAGTCATTCTAGGTCTCATGGGTAGAAGTTGTATGCATTATCTGGGCATTAAGAGAGCAAATGTTTCACCCTTATTTAGCAAGTAAATATTCAATATTGACCTTATCTTTAGAAAGCCATCAAAAGAGTGTATTGGTGTTGGAGAAATTTAGCCCGCAACTGCAAGTTGTTTGTCAGGTCATAGACAAGTTTTATCTGAATTGGTTCATGCTTAGACATGACCAAACCCGAGTATTCGGAAATAATCCTGAATGGTGCAATGTATCTTCTAAATTTTAAACATGGCGAGTGCTTGGTCACAAGTGAACAATTCAATCAGCACAGTTTCTATGAGTTTGTACGATTTATCGTCCATAACATTTATGTGCATTTTCGATTTTATTTATAACTAATAAAATGAGACAAACGGAAGCGTAAAATTGAAACAAAATTAAGAAATGTAATATACAGCAAGAATAATGTATAATTACAGGTCAACATTTGATGTAATAGATAACTCAATCAGCACTTTTTGAAATCATGATTCCCTTTATATGCATTGATATCATGATTCCCTTTATATGCAGTTCACTGTTTGGATTCCATGTGGGAATATAAACTTTTTATATATTTGCATCAATTGATGAGCATACCTGCTAAATTCTGACATTAAGTACAACCATCATCATTGTTAACAAGATTCACTGGTGACTTTATGGTTGTGGACGAATATCATCAGATGTTGATGTTCACAAATATGACATCAGACGAGTTCTAGCATGTCTCAATCAGTATATATGACATCATCCATAATGATCATACTTATAGGGATTAAACTAATATGAATAAGATAATCATAAGCTGAAGATTCATGGCATCATCAAGACAGGAAATACATGGTCTAAAAACTTGATGTAAGTAACAGTGATAAACAAAACAATTTGAGCAGAAACAGAATGAATGAAACAAAGCAGAGAACATGAGGGATAAAACAAGTCAGCTGTGAGGTCTTTCCTGCAGACACCTAGATGAATGATCTTTGGTGGGGTGAGATAAAACAATACATATGTATATATACAAAAGACTAGAAAGCGAAGAAAACTGATTAAATGGGAATGTCTGAAGCCGTGTACAAGGGGACTAAGCTGATGAAGATGTACATCATAACGGAGAGGTGGTTAAATAAATACCTTAATGAAAGGAGGTTTTATTTGAGATTTTCTTTGGTAAGTTGCTATCAGATTCTAATGTAAGAGGCAGATTATGAAAGATCTCCGAGTCATGAAAGCTACCTCACAAAGCTGCAATAGTGGTTTGGGAGTGTGGCTGACATGGTACGGATTGAGGAGGTTCAGAGTCGGCAGGTGCAGTCTGAGCCAGTTTGGTCTGAGAGGCAGGTTCTGGAACAGAAACTTGGGTAGCAGCTGGAATCGTTGGTCTGTTCTTAGCACTGATGTTTCCTTGCCAACTGAGACAAGACGCTACTGTTTCTCTGGTGCCTGGGAACTTTCTGATCCTGGTGGAGGTGCTGGAGTTAAAGCCATCATTGCTCATTGCGCTGATAAGATGACGATTGGGATTTTCATCACCATGGGCGTAGCGGTACGTCGTAATGGGTAAGCAGTCATCGTCAAATGAAGTTTTAGGTCGCTGGATAAGTTGCTCTGCCAACCTCTGTTGCGCTACACCACGGTAATCTATCTTGTACATAGACTTCTTGGCGCCTCCTCTGTGAAGCTCTTGTTTCTGAGGCATCCACGTCAACAAATCCTCATTAAAGCGGTTTGTATTCTTTGTTTGGATTCTTTTACGACCCAATCCCTGTACGAATTGAAAACACAAAAAAATTAACGACCTTATAATAGGATAACAACTGATAATATGTACAGAATTTGCCTCAATAGTCGTTCAATCATAAATGTTCATTTGCAGCAAATTGACTCAAAATAAATCTTTTTCCTTTGGTAAGACAATCCAAAAGCTGATTAAACTTTTGGATCAGCAACAAACATGGCTCTCAATTGAACTGATATGGTTTGCTTCAAGTCAACAAGATAACTTTGATACTTTAACTGTGTTGAGCTACCTATCTGATACTGCAGGCTTAAGGCAATCTATCAGGTCTTCAAAAGATTATAAGCAGGGGAAACTTCCTAGTCTTCACTCATTGTCAATAAATACATCTCATCTACATGTAATTAAGATCATGCCACACAAGCACTGTAAACTGCAACTAAAGTTTATCACAGCGTAAAATAGTTTAAATACAGTATATCATACAATTGACTTGTTGCTTCATAAATCACATTGTAATCATTCCAGTGCCAAATTTGCCAATTGCAAGACAATTTTACTGACCTGTTCAAAGTAAAGTGCATCATTCATGAATGAATGCCTGTTGTCATGTTTGGAAAATATATGACCACTCACTGGTTGCTGGACACAAAGCATGTTGTATAGTAAAAGTCACTGCTGTATGTATAAAAACATTGCATTATTGAACAATATATTTAATGCTAATATGGTTTTTAAGTTTATCCTCATTTCAAATAACTTGCATACCTGTGTCCGTTTATAGAAAACCTTCGGGGGTTGTGGTTTGGCCAACTGCCTGTATTCACATATGAAGTCATTTCGGGATTTACTTCGAAAGTGTCCATGGTAGCCGGAATTGTACTAGATAAACATAAAGTACATATATATAGGTTTACAAGTAAATTTCAGACATAAACCCCCATGCACATGTTAGATCGATTGACATATCGCAAATTATACAACTTCACACAAAAAGTGTATAGGAAATAAAAATATAAAATGATATTCATCCCACATTAATTCATGCAAGAATTATTTAACATTTTGTTGCTAAGTTCACTATGAAATTTTACAACTGTTTCCATCTAGTGAAACTGAAAGGATTTGAAGATGAAACATACATTGCAACATTGAGGAACGAAAAACCCTGCAGACAATAAACACTAATCAGTAACAATTAGATGCAAGTGGTGACACGATTGGGTGACACTTAACCACATGGCAAAACGAGAATGCATTGCAAATATCATAGTAAGCAGCATATAATCTATATTTCATGCCACAAACATTTGACTAAACCAGTAAACATCGAGATTTTAGTGGATTTTAATGTTAAAATAACCTCACCCAGCTACCAATAGTATCCGCTTTGGCCATATTATATTACTGTATCCTTTATTTGCATCAGTATACTTTTTCACATCACAAACAATAAATAGGAACTTTAACAAAACCGATTAAGCGGATTAGATATGGACGGTATCCAAGGGCCTTCCGTGATAAACTATCTGTAACCATTGAACTTCGACCCCTATGTGAGCCAATCAGATACTTGATACGGAAAGACCACACCGGAAACTTTACCCGTCGTCTGCTTTTTGTCGTCTGCTACAAGCACTGACAAATGTGTTTATCTATTAAAAAAGTATTATCTGAAATATTCTGATACGGATATGTTTCAGCCCTTCAACACATAGACGTTCACAATTAAAGAAAAGTGATTAAACCTTTAGTCACAATGCTTAACCAGGTCAGCTTCAAGGACCTTTTTTCAACGAACCCCGGGTAAATATCTTAGTATTTCTTACACTATTGTCCTATTGATAGACAACACCGGCGAATCCGAAGAATTTTCCTCTGAATTAACCCCGATCGGACGTTGAAATACATACATACCAAGACGTCCTGCCGGGAGTTTTATAATACACATGTCCACGCAGTAGTCCATTCCCAGTGGCAGTGGCTCATGTGGGACAAGGGACCCTTGTCCCACATGAGCCGCTGTACATTTATGATTGTTCTGATGCATACACTTGCACATTCCTTCATTCTTGACGTATCATGTGATGCTAGTATATGGATGGTGTAGGCAAGGCACTCGCCCCTGGTGTTTTGATGATCTGATGCCTCAGCGTGGATGTAAGAGAATGAAAGTAGTAAATAGCGCGGACGCTGTCAGAGGCGGAGTTTCTTTGCCTGATGGATGGTGTAGCAGTGAGGTCGTGTTGCAGCTTTGGCTGGGATTTATCACTCTCTAGAACAGAAGTCAGTATAAGCTGATAAGTAGTTGGGTAGCAATGCACTGACATATCAGATTATCACTATCAGTCAAAATAGACTTTCTGACTCTCCTATTCTAGGCAAAGAATCTTCGCCTCTGACAGCGTCCGCGCTATTTACTACTTTCGATCTCTGATATCCTCGCTGCAGGTGGCATCAGACCATCAAAACACAAGGGGCATGTGTCTTGCCTACTCCTACACACGACTGTAGGGTTAGTAGATGTGTCATGTATAGAGATTAATCATAAGTATGGTATTTGTTTGGTTAAACCCAGTCTGCTTTGATTTGAAAAAAGGAAAGACCTAAACATTTCTGTCTTCATTGGTTGTACTGCCTCAAATACAGCGATGTTATTTGCATATGGTGTGTCCAGACAGCTTATTAGGAGAAACCAAGATTCTGACAATGGAAGTCAGAATAATTCACAATATCCGTATTCCCAGGTAGAATATCCTGATTCACAAGACTTCAATGCATCTCAGCTCAACTCCTCTCAAGCTTCTCAAAAAAGTGATGTGAGTATATAGGTGTGACACCATCATTGCCAGGAAGAATGCCACCCAATATAAAGCATATGTTTTGGATCCCTAAGAATGTTGCAGACAGTTGATATGAGACTGAACAGTCTGTATGAATATTCAACCAACCAACAGTTGCCATGTTTTAAATGAATGAAACATGTGTGCAATGACATATGTGACAACATATGCAGTATTATTATGACATTACCCACTTTGCTTATTTTTCAATTTGTATATTGAATTACTACCCTAAATGATATACTTCATATTGAGTGTTCTGATTTATGATATTCACTTAACCTTACACATATGAACATTATATTACAATACACTTGTCATGTTTCAGTCTCCAGGGAAGAAATTTTATCAACGTTACATGTCAAAGGGTCCACTGTTCAGCAGAGATGTTGCTAACAAGGCTTTGCCTGTCACTTCTGCAGTAACGGCTAATAAAATAAATTACCAGCACCAACTACAGGTTAATAAAGCCAAAACACTTGACAGGGATGAAAGGTAGACAATTACATTACCATGTTCATTGTGAATGTTCATCATATCTCAAACAATTGGATGTGAAAGTGAAATATATTCAATTATATTGGACCATTTTCATCACCAGGGTCCATGGTCATTAGTACACATTGTGAAGAGAATCTATTTTCAAAGATGATGATGATGATGATTGGTTTCTTAGTATAAAAGTATTTGTTTGATATTCAGGGACTTGTTGAACACAATGCTGAGTTCATTGAAAGAATGCACAGCAGAAGTGAAAAGTGTTGTTGAAGTAGTCAAAGAGAATATTCAGCACGGGGCATCACTTACTGAATCCAGTCTTTCCAGATACTTGGAAAAGAGTTGGTTATTTATCACCATATCTTGTACAATAGGCTAGTTATAAGGGACATTACTTGCCTGAAAATGCTACTTTTTTCTGTTTAGTTGAACAAGGACTTCTGCAAAACAATTCTGGCTTTCTACAAGCATTAAGCATCAGAGACAATATCCACGAAGAAGTCACAAAGCTGAAGCAAGAGCTTGTAGCAGTAAGCAGATATAAATCCTCTCAGCCAAATCATTACAACTTTATTTTTATCTTAACAATAAGTTGATATTATCTTTGTATGTTGATGAATAATTGGATTGATGAATATTTATTTATTGGCTAAGTGAAATATTTCTTTTAAGAAAGATGCTCGTATCAAGGAATTGAAAGGAAAGTTGGATGAAGTGAAAAATCGCAAAGACAGAGACATTCTTGACCATCTTAAAGAAATAAAAGACTCATGTTCAGAGAACCAAGAGCATGTGGATAAAACAGTGCACAGTCTTTTTGATGGAAGAAGATCTGAGTTACAAAAAGAGACAAAACAGCTTGAGAAAAAGCAATCTGAATATAGCAAGCTGACTGAGAAATGCCAAACCAAATTAATTGAGCAACACCAAACTGTACTGGAAGAGATTGAGTCCCGGTGGGTAATTAGTAATCATATAATTTTGAGGTACACATGTCCTTCTGAGAAGTTATAAAAATGAAAGCTGCTCTCTATACATTGTGTATCAGCAGAAACAAATGTTGGTATAAATGAACAACATGAGTAATTTGCTTGTCCACTTGTACATAATCATGAATTTTTTTATACATTAAAGAGTTAGTGAAGCTTTGGGATGGCATGAGAAGCACAACAAGGGCTCACAGACTCAGTTGCTCCAACAATTTCACTCCAGCCTTTCAGCATTCAGTGAAAAAATCTCAAATCAAGTATCTTGTTTGCTTAAAGCACAGGTATGTAGATGCAAACCTTAATTCCTTTGTGTTTCTTCGGCTCTATTGTAACATGTAATAGTATGAAACAATATCACAGTAATTGTGAATGTATGCTACAGCTGACAGATTTGAGCAGCCGTTCAAAGGATAAGCAATCTGAGATTTTCCAACTACAGATGGATCAACTAACTAAGCTACTTGATGAACACAAAACATTATGCAAAAGTCCCTGCAAAAACAGGTCCTTTCTTTGTTCATTGTTATGCATATGTTTCTTTCTTGAAATTTCCCAATTCAAATTCAAAGCATGAAAAAGCTGAAAATTTGAAATAAGCAATTGTTGACATCTGTTCTTCCTGCCAAGTTGGCTGAAAGTGGTTGTCAAGACATGCTGAAGTTGGACAGTTCTGTGGAAAAGTTATGTGAGCTTGAGAAACAGAATGCTCTCCAAGCAAAAACCGAACAGCTTAAACACATACAAGAACAAGAACAGCAAAAGTAATTTGATAATATCAGTAGTCAATTTGCTCAATTTGTGTCAACAGTAATACTTAGAAAGAGGTGACTGAAAAAGTTTGAACATCAAATGTATTTTCAATCTGTTAAGACACAAGGAAACGTTGGAAAAGTTGAAACACAGGCACGAGGAGGAGGTGAAGAGGCTACTGTCCGAGCAAGCATCAACAGTTGAAGAGGGCAAGCCGAAAGCTGTTTCTTGTGTACTACCCTACCAAGTCCCTGCCAGTCAATTGCTATCACCAGTTATGAAAAACACAAAAAGTGGAAATGCAGATGCTAGGATATACCCTGGTCAATATGGTACAGCAACAGAGAGCAATGCAAGTACTGGGTCAGTGGTAGCTCACCAACATAAACCACCTGCAGCAGCAGATGTATTCAGTGTGTCTACTTCATCGTTTGTTTCTCCAATTTTACCCACAGCAAGTACCTGGAGCAGTAAATATCTGTTTGGCAGGAACAATACTAAGCCTTCACCTGTGTCTGCAGTCTTGCCCCAATTGGCCCACAAAATAGTTGCAGGTTCCTTTAGAGCAAATCAGGTAACTGCTTCAGAAAACCAGTTAACAAAGCCTACAGATGAAGAAAATGGAAAGAAGACAAACAATAAAGTTAGTCGAAGGAGAAGAAGGGGAGGTTATCTAACTTTCCCTAAGAAGAAGAAAAAATATTCTGTCAATCTTGAAGGTGCTAACATAGAGAAAGAGTCTGTTCAGTCTGAAACTTTGCCTAGTACAGAACCACTAAAAAAATCACTGAACAACGCTACGAATGAGCTGCCATGGCAACCTTACGGGAAATCATCGGTCTTTGAATTTCATGATGAAGGAGATGAAGATTTGAAGTCACTTACATTAAATAAGCCCATGCAGCAAATCAATACCAAGAGAGCGGAGGTGAAACCCATGCAACAAGTTACCAATCAACAGCATTGTAGGGATCCTACAAGTGATGCCCAATGGCAAGCAATAATTAACCTTCCCAATAAACCCATAGCAACATGGCCTCAGATGTGTTCATCTTATCTGAAGAATCAAGTTATGTCACCAACACAAGGGTACATATTTTGATGTCTAATAATTGGGGAAGAAATTTTGAAAAATTACTTTAACCTGTTGCCTAAGCATGCGCTTGGTATTGTACCTGCTTGATGTACCTGCTATGTTTGCTTGCAGATCAAACTGCAGTGACTCATCCTCTCAGGTACAACTTAGAATCAACTGATTCACAGTGATGTATATGAACATATTTCCACTTGAAAGGAGGTTTTCCCTAATACATATTTGTGAATGTAAGGCTATGTGTCTGTTCTCAATGCACATAAATATGGAAATTGCCAAGGAGGTTAAGTTGGTGTGCCTTTTTATGCAAAATGTCAAGGGCACATTAGTGACCTCTGATGTTATTTGGGGTCACAGGAGACAATTTGCAGGGATTGATATAGGTAATGGTGGGGATTAAGGTACTAAAACTTTATTTCCTGGGCAGTGCTGGGTATCTTGCTAGTCTGGAATATCTTTAGATTACCATATTTTATGTATGACAGATTGAAATAAATTGGTGAGTTCATTTTAGGATAATTGCGAAGATTCCGGAAGTTTCTGGTCGTCATCTCCCGCCTTATCTGTGACAGAGCTGATCATAAGAACACAGGTGCAAGGTCCCAAACAGACTGACAATTCAGTTAATCAGGGTGAGTCTCAAGTGGTGGATTGTTGGAAAATTGTACATTTCCTTTCTGATAAGTTCTTGCCACCATTTCATGAATTCTCTCATTTCAGATTGCAACAGAATCCAGTGTGATGCCATATTGCCCCAGGTCTGCTATAGGAAATTCCCACTAGTTTGATTCATCTCATTCTTAAGGTATTAAATCAGAAAATTTTTTTCTTTATCATATTTCCTGTCATTAAGCTGTGACTTGTATGTAGCCCTACAGAAATACCAAGCATGGTTCCAGCTCTCCTACTCAACATAACGTTGTGTCTACCGTAGCACTGAGGCACTCTAGGAAAACACCAAGAGTCAGAGTCACCAGAAGTCAATCACATCAATATTGATACATTGATAACTACACAGATATTCTTCTGTGATCATATAATGTATTATGCATCATTATTGCATATGTGCTTTAATTGATATGATTATGGTGTTATAGTTCAGTGTCAATGCCAAGTTTTTGGGAAAATACATCCCTTTTTATTTGTTTGTTTGCACTTACAAGTTTATAGCTACATTTCTCATATGTGATCCATCAACTTACCAAAAGATATCAACAAGAACAATTTCGCATTACTGTTCTGCCCACTTACACAGATTAATAGATCCTGTCAATAAAACCTCATTCCCCCACAACTGAAGCTTTCCCCGCTGAACTGTTCCAGCAAAATTAGGATGAAACCCATACATTATGACAACTTCCAGCGAACATCTCTGCCTTCAGTCGCTTCGCATTCTGATAAAATAAGCTGCAATTGATAAGTTCGCTGTGCCGAACGCTGTACGATATTCTTTTGTACACATACATACGGGCATTTTTCCGAGGGCGCCACCGTCGCTGCACCTGTCAACGAACCCGCCATTTTGTAGCGAAGTTTTTTCTAGTACGAATATAGCGTGATGATTAAATGGTGTAGTGCCAGAACTTGCAAGAACCGACATTTGTTGAAAAATGGCTAGGGAAAAGTTGTGTTTTTTTAAGTTTCCCAGTCACACGAAACAGCCTGAGCGTAGAGCCAAGTGTTTTATTGACTAAATGTGATCATCACCCTGGCGACCAGATACTTGCCGCCAGTGATTTTATGATGAAGGAAGAATTTGCTGGTATTGCTGATGTTAAACTATGTACACTTAAGGACAGAATCAGCAAGCAGACAAAGACCTTGAATCCTCTAGGCAACTGTCATCAGTAAGAATTCACGTGGAGTGCGTAATTGGGCTTATGAAAAATATATTTAGTATTTTACAAGGTACTCTGCCAATAGTAACGGTACTATAACGA
>CM067343.1:66302658-66450158 GCA_034190875.2 Urechis unicinctus | reverse complement strand
ATTTGTTCAGTCACATGGAATGAAATTATATTGACGAATGTAAACCCCTGGTCTTGAAGCTAGGACGACTGATGGATGAGACGAAACTCACACGTCTCGCTCCATAAATGATTTCATTCGGCATCATACTCCCTTTTCGTTGGTATCCGCGCTACATTTGGACGTTTTGGTCGGAATACATCTTATGCGAGAGGAGTCCCGGAAAGACGACGCGTTCTGGCTAAAACGAATCATGCAGCAGCGAACCGTACAGTAAAGAGGGCCAGTACATATAATAAATATGAATTAATGTTTCAGCCACAATGGGATGCACCAAGGGGCAAACTAAAGAACCAAGCTGTCGAAACATTTTAAGACGCATTTATGAGTTATTTGACATACACTCAAGCATGATGTTGCATGAGATATTTCAATAGAAGGTATGGACACGGCACCCGATGAATGGCTTGATGCAAGGTTGCTTGCATCAAAATCATCTGAATGGTACCTACACTGAACAAGAAATGTTGCATAAAACACCACATTTGTTTGCAATAAACCAATTCTTTGCTCAGAGAATATGCTGATTCATGTTAAGTGTTGCATTACAAATATACTGAACTTGGTTATTAAAACAGGGATCCAAGAGGAAAACAACAGCTAGGTACATGAGACAGGAATTCATAATACTTAAATATAATTCAGCGCTACAGTAATAACCCGAAACCTGCATAATAGCCCATATGGTAGATGTATTTCGTATGTTGCGTAGTAATGTGGTCGTTATTGGGTTGTAAATGCTGTCTTGAGACGTCTCCAGTTATTTAATGACGTAAGATACCCATTAGCGAACACACGCTGAAATATACAGAACGCCCATTTTATAACGAGCGCATAAACTGAAATATCACTTTCCGAATCACCATTGAAATAGATTTATCTGTTAATAAAGGTATTACATGTTATATCATAGGCCTGGCATGGTTTGATATAATCTCCAGGCTCTTACCGGCTTGGATGAGGCGCACAATGCGGAATGAGACATCTGACCAGGGTATGATAGCTTTTTAATTAAGACAAATGATCCGAGAATGGCTCAGCCGCGCTTTGATATTGGTTTGTGACACAGGTTAAAATTTAAGATCACACAGTTTGTATCGATTTCCCGAACGGCACATTTGCTCCAGTAAACCCCATTCACTACTGTCCAACGACCACATAAAATTATATATAACACGAACATAGCAAATTACATATCACACGAACAAAGTTATTTTTTTCATTAACCTTGCTACATAAAAGTGATATTAAGTGCATTCACGAAAATCTGTAGCCATAGAATTCAAATAAAAATAGAAAATAGTCGGTTATTGCACAAATTGTAGTGAGGAGTGACAAGTAACTCGTTTATTTCCGGATGAAGCACGACAATACTCGCATGTCATTGTGTAAATACTTAATGTTTGATGACTATGATTGCGTGATATCACTTGAATGTTTATACAATGGCATGCCAAGTCAAAAAGAAGCCTCAACAACAAGTCGCACAAGAAATGAAGGCAACATACATGGTAGTTGGCACATACACCAGAGTATACGATGTTGTTATGCACTTGGATGTAAGATTGTTCTGCTGGCGTTGGTCAGCGACGCCATAGGTGATATGTAGATATACCTAATAAGCTACCAGAAAACTACCAGGTTATCACCACCCATCGTATCCATAATGTAAGACGTGAAGAAGACCAAACCAGTACCGGCTAGTTCACAGGCATATATTAACGTAGCTGTTGTCTGCTTAGGTTATGCACGCCGAGTTTTCATCTGGATTTTTACACCATACAATCTATAAATTCGTCTGTGAGGTTGATGTGAAATATTGAAAACAAAAAGCATTTGTAGTTCTAAGTTGATTGTTTTCACAAATAAGGACAATGGAGATATCAAAACTATGATAGCATGTTGCCAGTGCACCCGAGTTGTCTTTTGATCAATTCTCCAACAAGGTCAAGCCCATCTTGGGTTGGGTTTCGCCCAGACAATAGCTTTGTCAGAAATCTGTTTTTCAATGGTGACTAGTGTTGAAATTGTGTTAGATAAGTGTGCCTTGCCTTTCTCCGATGGCTCTCATATAATGCAAATGATAAGTGGAGGTGAGTAACCGATATATTCATTTGCAGGAGCAATGCTGTTACAAAACAACAAAAGTGCAAACAATGACGAGCTGCACTATTAAACTCACCATTCGTTGAATACTATTAGTATTTTGGATTTTAAATATCACCGACTTCAAGCTAATGCGCGTCGCGGCGATGCATAGATCACATCGCTAAGGGTATTGCTGACAACTGCAGTGGGTCTAAAGGAAATCACAACGACGCAGGAGATTTGATAACATGTCCTTCTTGAAATGGTGATTCAGGCAATGACTGGAGAGGAGACTCTGGCTCTGTGAAAGCTGATTATAAAGATCGTGCGATTGGTTTATTATTTGTCGGCATAGGCAATGGATACGATTGTGTGATTAAAATCACGGATGCTATATCTTTACGGTCGGATATTCAATCAATTAGTAATGATTGCTTCCGCTATCGGTACTTACCTACCGGTATTACAAACAATGACAGCTGTGCCCTTCCCCTGATTGCCGCCTTTATTCGTATAATATAAAGGGGGCATAACTGGTTGAGTAGTATTGAAAACTACCTAAACATATTTGAATGTAATCGAGACGTCATCTGGCGCTAGTACTGTATCAAAGATTACACTCTGTACCTCTGCTTATATCCTGCGTTTCGATACGTCAAAATACCGCATCAGATCGAAAGTAAATTTTGTTCCAAATATTTCAAGCACGCATGCGTCCAATCACCTGGATATCACTTGTATAATCTTATATTGTTAAATTCGATGGTCCATGGTATCGACATATGCTCCATTGACTTGGTCTGATATAGAAATTACGTACGCAGGCCAGTGCTTTAGGTAGAAAAATGTGCGGAGGTCGCGAGCAATTTGTGGCTGGGTGACTTGAGATCAACTGCCAAGCGGCGTCCTCTGGTTGGCATCAGTTTAGTTACAATGCTAATGATATCGATATCGCATGTTACTTATGATGACACGTAAGGAAATAATTGAATTCACAAACGCAGCGCAGCGCAGCAATTGGTGGGTATGTTGACACAGGCGCCTAATCAACGACTGTATACAAATTCACTAGAACAGCTGATTGGGATCCAGAAGCTGGCGTGATGAGCTAGTTTGTCCTTGTAATATACGACCTTATTAATGAGATGGCAAGCAACAAGAATAAGGCTTTCAAGCAAATCAATTGCAAACGCAACACTGCACATGAAAAGCCAGGCCATCAGCATGTAGTATAAATATTCACTTCAAGATTATTACGTCACAACAGATTGCATGTGACCCTGACTCGATGCACCAGAGTGTGACATCGACCAACGTTACTATTTCATTGCAAGTGACCGACTGATAACGCATGGACTTGTCATTGCTTATGACAAAATAGTTATTTATGACTAACTAATTGTATATGACTATTTGGTAGTTATGGCCAGCATTTTGTTTATGACCGACGCGATATTTCTAAACAGGCCATTGCCTACGATGGACTCGTTTCATGTGACCTTCACATTGTACATGACGGATTCATAATTTTTGACCAAGTCATTGCATGATATTTTGTCGCCAACTAATTGTAGCTGAAAGGTCTTAATTTGATGTTACAGGTTTTTTTTCATTTGTGACAAACTCATTGTATGTGGCAGACTCGCTATATGTGACGAATGCATTGCATGTGTCAGAATTGTTATTGGTGGTCAACTCGTTATATGTTAATTGCTTGTGGTGTATGACCAACTCAATATTTGATCTAACTCGTTGATTGTGGTAGACTAGTTATAAATGGCCAATGGTCGTTATTTGTGACCAGCTCATTGTATGTGACAAGTTTGTAATTTGTGATTAGCTCATTATGTATGAGTAGATGAATATATGCGGGGGCTACTAAATCACATGATGGTGGTGGTAAAGTAGCATTATATTCTTCGTTCGGTGCAAATGCTACCATCTGTTGCAAGAGACATTAAGATTGTGTCTTTGACATAACCCATTGACTTTTACACAATGTGGTGATCTTGGTGGCACTGAACGAGCTACATAACTTCGGCTCTTCACAATTTCATAATCTGATGACAAAATAACGACCAAGTATAGCTGTAGACACATCGCAGTAACTACATTCTCAGATGCCACGAGGAGAAACTTCTCGCATTGTTAACTAGCTTGGTTTACGCTGATCACTAACCGCCTGCAGTTGCGGCTGTAGTTGCCATTAACGCACTTAATTTTTAAGGGTTTGCCCATTGCCCATGGGCTGATGTTGTGTTATCTGCATCAAAATAGACGTGGTAACATCTAACTTAAACATCAAAATCGAAGTCTAGTCACACCGTTTTGGGATGCAATTAATTAAAAGTTTATGCTATTACTATTTATATTGCACATGTAACAGACATTGATTAAACCTTTGGCTTAATTTAAACGTAGTCCTACCGAGTTGCCATGCATGGTTTTAGGACTCCAACTCAATATTAAGATGTGTCAGCAGTAGCAGTGTGACACACAAACATCTACAGCCTGAATAATCATAGAATGATTTACATATTGTTACCCTATTTGTTATCTTTTTATGTTTTTCGTTGTTGAGACCAAAACCGCTAAAGAAAGGGATTACATTTGATGTGTGCCATCGCTTTGGCCATGGACACGTTAAAATTTAGTGTGCGTGCGCTTTATGTGCATCGATTGGCGGCATTTTGATGTCTTCCGCACAGTTCCATAACTAATGCAGCTAGCGAGACCAACACTTTGTAGGGTTGTTGGCTTTGTGATCCTGATTACCACACAAGAAACGCATGTAACAATGCTGATTAACTCGATGTAGTATGGTTGACCTTAAATTACTTTACAATGTCACAGTGTCCATCAGTCATTGACAAATTGGCAATTTCGTGGCTTGCTAAACTCAACGACGGCAAGAGCTTTCATGACCATTATGACATACCAAAACTGATGTTACAATGTTTTACAACTTGCTTCATCATCGTTGACCCTTTGTAATTTTCAAGGTCACAGGGTCCATAAAAGTATTATTAGTGCAGTAATATGCCTATCCCACAAAATATCTTTGTCAATATTGGTTCGATTTTGAAAACGTTTACATTTTCAAGTAGCCGAGGATATTGACAAACTTTCATACGCTGTATATTATCATGTATTATGCTTAGTTTCATAATAGCAGCAAAACACCCAAAACAAAAGAATATCAAGGCATCTTCCAACCATCTACACCGAAACTATCCAACAGCCCTCGAGGCCTTTCCAACCAATTCGTCCAGCCACCAGCCAACCATTTCGTCCAGCCACCAGCCAACCCAAATAGTGCAGCCTCGAGCCAACCAATTCGTCCAGCCACCAGCCAACCAATTCGTCCAGCCACCAGCCAGCCCAAACAGTCCTGCCTCGAACCTACGGCGAACCAACCAGTCTAGAACCTACAGTCCACCATAACCAAAGCCATAAGCCAGCCAACCAAATCGAACCTACAGCAACAACCACCAGCCAGCCCACCAGCCAACCCAGAGAAAAAAAACCCCAGCCCCACAACCACCCACCGCCAGACCACACACCAATCCTCTCCACGCCAATCCGACCAAGCAATCCAACAACACCCTCCAACTCGGTCGACCAAGCCGCCAGAACTCGCGCAAACCCTCTCTCGACCCCATTCGTACCTGAAGAACAATCATTTAGACATATGTAGCCGAAGGAGTATACACTATGCCATTTGACAATACAGCAACCCGAGCAACCACCATCTCGCTCCAAGACATGGGCCTCCGAAACCAGAAAAGCCGTCTCCGCCCATCTCATCCTCAAGAACACCTACGACAGCAACCTGGTCCCCGACATTGCCGAAGTCGACTGCCTCGAGGGACACCAAGGGAAAACCTACCTCCAGCCACTCTCCGGCCTCCAGCCATTCGTAGACGATCTCTATGTCTTCGGCTATCTGCGCTCCTGCCACCACGTCCCCTTCCGGGACAAGGTCCTCTGCACAACCGGCAAAAACGGGGCCGCAAAATATGCCTTCTCCAATATCGCCTTGGCAGCCAGAGAAACAATCAGCAAGGACATGCCTTTCCTCCACACCGCTCTGCAAAACACCGTTTGCCTCTCTGGTGGCGGCGTCAAGATAGCCGTTTGCGAGGTCCCAATGGACACCCTCCAAGCCCGCCTTCCTGTATTCCAGCGACAACTCCTAGCCCACGGCTACAGGATCTACTCCATCGACTACACCAGAGACCTCTCCAGGGTCCTCGACAGGGAAAGCCTGGTCTCCTACCTCGTGGCCAGCAAAGGTTTTGCTGAACAGGGAGACATCTCCTCCGCCATGTCCAGCGACCAGCCCACCATGACAACCTCGCCTCCGTCGGCAAACATGTCTGCAGCTGGATCCAGACCAGCGAGCGAGGCTACACCATCCGTACCAAGATCTACAACAAGGTCGTATCCAATTTTGAGATGGGAGAGGTCCGGGAACCAGACTACATCGACTGCCCCAACAAGCATCTCGGCAAAACCTTCTCCCACCCCGACGTCCAAGCCAGGGGTTGCTCCAGGATTGAAGTCTCGCTATATGCCTGCAGTGGGATAGCCCTCTCTGCCGCAACCGCCAGCGAACTCCTCGAGGACCTCGTTTCGCAACAGGACAAGCCGCTCTTCGTGGTCAAGCCCCCAGCCAACCAGTGGAACGCACTCATCAAATGCCTGGACCGCTTCCTGGTCCTCTCCGATCGACAAATGGGCACAATCTTTGTGGCCTGGTACGCCCATCGGATCAGGCAGAGCTTCCGCAACTGTCTCATCTTCCGGACCATATACCTTGCCCTGCTGCGCCGCTACACCAAAGACGGCAAAACCATCCTGGCTGCATCCAAACGGCCAACCCAGCTGCACCCGAACGCCCCAGACATCCACCCGCTCCTTCCGCCAACAGCCACCGTGTCCTTTTGCTGACGAGAGATCAAATGCCACGCCATCGGAATAGACCCGTCCAAGTGGGATCTCCAGGAAGTACCCGAGATAGCCGCCAGAAGACAGGTATCTGTTCTGTCCACCTGGAAAAGTCCTGCGCCAGATAGACGAGGCCTGTACAGCAGAAAACTGGAGAGAGAAGGCGCAACAATGGCTAGAGGCCCATACCGCCAGACTAGCCGCCCTCCGGGAAGAGAGGAAGGAGGAAATCGCTCCATCGAAGAATACGCCGTGCAAGAACAGGACACCACCAAGGCAGCCCTGGTCCCAACAGGTCGATACACTGTTCTAGGCTACCGAACAACGGAGGGAACAGGGGCAGCACGTATTGTTCTCCGCAGCACCCAAATCGTCGTGGTATGGGAAACCTGCCCGCTGCTCGCCATACTACATACCGCCGCCAAGTTGTTCCACACGGACCTAGACCATCGCGAGAGAACCGTTGGCTGGATCCCGCTGGAAGAAGACCAAGAGCAGCTAGAAATCGAGATCCTTCCATCTAAGTCCTTCGACAAGGGCGAGAAGACCATAGTCTGGAACCCAATAGAGGTCCTGTCTTGCCCCACAAAAGAGTGCCGAGCCGCACTGCTGGCACTGGAGGACGAAGAGAGAGAACTGGTCCGCAAGAATGAAGAAAGCAGACCGGCCTACGTAGAGATCGTTCCAGCCCCGCCCCGGCCACGGGTCCGCAAAGCGCTGGATATGTCCCCTGGGGAATACAATTGCCGCCGCATGGCCACCACCATCTTCCGGGGCAATACGCAGACAATCCTGTTCTTGCAACCACTAGACGACAACGCGGATCTCTATGGCAGAGCATCCTGGTTTGCGGCCACTTCCTGGAAAAGGAAATAGATGCCCTGGGCAGCATTGCGGCTTTCAACACAGCAGAGTACTCCTTGCATTGCAGACTGGCAGAACCACGGACAACCCTGCAGAAGAAGAAAAACAGAGCAGCCACACTAGCCAGGTATTCGGTCTAGCAAGAATACACCAGAACCCCAGCCCTGGTACAGAACAACAAGTGCCCACTATCTCCCACGGCATACAGCCGGCCCAACGTCCACGACCGCCACTTCTTCGCCCGGTCTTTGTCTATCCACACCAACACCTTCGGGTCCTCCACCAAGAAAGCCTCTTTTTCCAGCTCCTCCAAAATACATGTTATGGGCCGAGAATTGTGGATAGCCCTCTGGAAATCGAGATAGGGGAAGAAACACGGCTCTCTTGTTTTCCATTCGAGTTGCATCTGCGAATATACCCACGTTTTCTATGTCTATATGGTGTACACTACCGTTCTCGTCGATACGACCTTGCTCCTGCCCCAAAGCAGAACCAGTTCCACGCGCATGGAACGTAGGCGCCATCGTACTGTACAATATACAGCGGCCCATGCGACCACCCATACATATTTTTTGCGTTCTCCAGCGAAACATGGCCAACAATTTTCTGGGACCAGAGGGAGCGGTGGTGACCACTTCTGGAATCTCTAAGAACACATTTGGTTTCTTGTTGTATTCTTGGACCCTCTGTCTATATGGGGTTCTATACTAGCTGGCCATAAAAATCGATGGGAGATTGTGGTGGGCGTGGGTGGGCGTGGTAGAGCGGTATAGTATGGTATTGCCTTGTATTGCCAAGGTATTGCCTAGTATTGTTGTAGTATTGTTGTAGCCTTGTTGTAGTATTGTTGTAGCCTTATTGTAGTATTGTTGTAGCTTTGTTGTAGTATTGTTGTAGTATTGTTGCAGCCTAGTATAGCACTATACCGGGTGGGCTGGGATGGGAAGACTGGGTGGGCGCGGGTGGGCTGGGTTGGGCATACTGGGTGGGAGTGGGTGGGTATGGGTGGGAAGACCATTTGAAGCTTTAGTCTTGGGTACCAATAGTATGCCATCCGCAAAATACCTCTCCGAAGAAGCAGTGCATAACCTAAGTGCAGACAAGTGAAAAATCTCCTTTGTTGTCGCGAAAAAAAGTATGGTATCGGGTCCACTAGGCTATCGAAAATATGGGCAACAGAGGGGCCAGCAAGCTCTATGGAGGACTCCGAGAGTAGCAATTCACATGGCCTCCAGCCAACCAAGGTTACCCAAGAGTCTACTACTAGCAATCCCAATGGGGTACTGGCCCTCCCACCAAAGTCTACTACAATGGATTTCGAAAGTAGCCCCACCCAACTACCATTCCACACCGCGCCACGATGTGGCATCCCTAGTGTATACGATTTCTACTATACAATGCAAAATATAGAGAAAAAGGTGGACGATATAGAAAAAAAGGTAGACACTATTGCAACAGACATGGAATCTGTAGAGGAGGAAATAGGCGACAATATGTCGGTTCTGGAAGACGATATAGAAGAGGTTGGAACCAGTGTACGAACCATTGCGGACCTAGCGTCGTTTTCGACAAGATTGCAAATGGTGGGATCCGTAGGAGTTTCTGCATTTCTTGCATGGAAGGTCTGGAAAATCATGGAAGCCTCATCGAATTTCCTACCAAAACCAGAACCGGCCCAAAAGCCTACCCCAATTCGGGACCCTGGGGAGGACGATGGGGGCCGGGGCGGACAATGGGTCGAAGGCTTGCTGGTTCGAGTGGACAAAATAGGTAGCCGAAAAAATGGTAGTCGTTGCAGAAATATGCGCCCTTAAATGGTTGTTCTTCGGCTACCAGTGGGGTCGAGAGACGGGTTGCGCGAGTTCTGGCGGCTTGGTCGACCGAGTTGGAGGGTGTAGTTAGATGCATGGTCGGATTGGTGTGGAGAGGTCAGTTGGCTGTGTGGTCGGGCGGTGGGGTGATTGTGGGGCTGGGTTTTGTTTGTCTCTGGGTTGGCTGGTGGTTGTTACTCTAGGTTCGATTTGGTTGACTGGCTTCTGGCTTTGGTTCTGGTGGGCTGTAGGTTCTAGGCTGGTTGGTTCGCCGTAGGTTCGAGGCTGGACTCTTTGGGCTGGCTGGTGGCTGGACGAATTGGTTGGCTGGTGGCTGGACGAATTGGTTGGAAAGGGCTCAAGGGCTGTTGGATGGTGTTGTTGTAGATGGTTGAAAGAGGCCTGGATATTTGTTTGTTTTGGGTGTCGAGGCTGGCTGGACTGCTTTGGATACTTTTGTTGGAGAATCTGTTTGAAGACTTGTTTTGGATTGCCGGAAAAAAAGGTAGCTGAAAAGTTGGTTGCTCTGGGTTAAATGTGCGCCCTTGTAATGTATGACTTTTATTATAACACAATGAAGTCAAAATATGGTAAAATCCTTGGCCTGCTATACACAGACATGGACTCGCTGCTTCTAGAGATCCACACAGCTGACGTGTATGCAGATATGAAAGAAGATAGCGGCCTCTTTGATACCAGCAATTATAATCCTTCCCATCCCTTGTTCTCGGACGTAAACAAGGTGCTCGGAAAGATGAAAGATGAGTGTGCTGGTGGCATAGACACCCTTGTCTATGGTTACACTAGTTTACCAACACGGCCCCGTTTGGGGGTCGGGTCCGAGGCGCCCTTATGGTGAGCGAAAATCTTGTATAAGCTGCTGAAGGGTGAGTAGTAGATATGCGGGGGGGGGGGGGGGGGGGGGGGGGGGGTTCTGTCCCAGAACCCCCACCATATTTACTACTGCTGATATACAGATAAGAGTCACGCAGCATGGTGCACTTGAAGGGCAGGATTGTTCTGGGTACAGTCTAAGAGGGAGGGTTAGTGTTTAGTGAGGAAATCGTTACTTATGAGACTGAATTCACTCAATATAAACCGGAAGCTATCGAACAGTAATGTGGTATTTGGCTTTTATGGACAGAAAAATGTATGGTTGATGTTCGTACAAAGGAGGCATACGTGAGGGTCCATTCTCAGAGGATGGACGCATTGTAACGGCGGGAGCGCAATAAGCAGTTTAATTTACATTAATGATGCATCAGCGGGTCAACTGGTGCATCGACGCCATTATCAAAGCTGCTGAAATCCCCTGCCGCAATCAACTGAGGGTAATGCGTTCAATGCACCGATGTCAGTGCTAGTGCTTGATGGTTACACGCTGTGAAGACGCCAAATGAATGGCTTATAACAGGGCCCGTTCATGTTAAATTATTCTGTGCGGTACAATTCTAAATATATGTACATATATACTGGTCATAGTTGATCATAGAAGATTGTTTTCGAATGCTGCCACGGTCAGTTGCTGTAACTGGTATGTTCCTAAATCGCATGTCGACCTTCATATAGTAAACCATGGCAAATTAGCAATGAATAAATTAACATCTACAGCAATGAATGCTGATGAGTTACTGATACCTAATGCCTGGTGTCAATGTCATTCACTGGAGCACTTGACTTATCGAATCAGCAACTCGTTATGTCCAATGTGAATATTTCGCCATATCAGAAACGTATCCCTCCAGACGAGCAAATTGTGGGTTTTTGTACCCTACATGTGTTTTAAGGACGTGGTTCTCCTATATTGCTGAATCTGCATTAGCGTTTTGCAAACAGATCTTTGCAGGTTCCATCTCTCGGAAGGTATTTATAGCGTCCGTTTAACACTATCTGAGACTGATTTTTAAACAAAAGCATTGGATAATTACCACAACACAATTCAACATTCATAGTTAGTTCTGTGTGGAGTGACTGGCAGCCTTATTCAGTCCGGATTGATTGATTGATTGATATATAAACGCTATCATCACCACAACTTCAGCATTTAGATGTTAATATATCTGCGTGACCGTATACACGCCCATTGTAAACACGTTGATTACAGATATTTCCGACTTCTAATTATTTGCCACCTGTCCATAACCCGACTGATAATAATGGGATTGCAGTAGCTCTTGAAACATTGGTTTCAGTTTGGTTGATGAGATGTAATTTGCCCGCTGTTGTCGGGAATCACGTCTTAGTAGAATTACGGAGTGAACGCATTTAATGTGTTCAACCATTCAATAATGATACTGTGCTGCATCAGAGGAACTTGGTCTGTCCTGCGTGTTGATCACAAACAGTAGCACACAGAGCAACACTGACATCGATATTACGAGTAAAATAGGTTTAACTTGCTACCATATTTCCACAGACGAGACGGTGTTACCTGAGGTGCCACGAAGCAAGAACAGGTTGGCCACACAGCAATCAACCAGCTATCTAAACTCAGTCTAGCGCGAGCATTGCATTGACAAAGGCTGAAAGTGGAAAACGACATGCATACATCTCTCCTTTTCAGTTATCAACATTTGATCATGGAGTACATTCTCCTTTTGTTTTTAGGTAATAAACATGCATTACTGTGAGCTCTGTTGTCACGAGACGCATAAAACTGAGTTCTTAATCAGCTACACGTATAGAAACAAATGGTATATCCCTATAGATTGCCGGTTTTGATGATATCGGTAAATGAGGCTTCAATAGGGTTGTCCGGTATGAAATCTCCGGATATAGAGGCGTACTGGCAAATAATCACATCTCCAAATGTGTAAGATCGAATTGGTTGGTAGGATTTACTGGTTAGAGCAAAATTTAACCTTTTACGACAGCCCATACACAAACAATCGATATATCACAGGATGTTGATGAATAAACCGACAATCTCCTGGAGATATGCGCTTATAAGTTACAGGAGAATTGGTCGCAATATCAATGTTCCACGCTTCTGCATAGCTCCTCATTGATTAGTTCGATTATAACAACATCACGTTGACTATCTACGCTAAAGCTCATCGTCATAATTGTGACCATGTTGATTGTGATGATACGATGAAACTATTTATTATAATAATCATTCGTGCTATTTTCAATGAGCTCGCTCAGCTGCTGATGAGTAGAGGTACAATATGTCTTCTGTAAGTAAAGAATTGGGGGTATGGAAAAAGAAAAGAAATTCAACGTATCTTTCTTTTCAATATTCATATCGATAAATTCTCGTAGTATGTTGAATACAGAGCGTGAATATTACATGTGTTGTATGAATGGATCAAACTGCGCCGTCAATTGTTGATAAGAGCCGTGGGCAACTGAAGTGGACCGCGAGAGAACCACAGTTAAGGAGGGGAATCAAATATATGTCCATCTTAAATTGCCATTTCAAGTGAAGCTTGTCTATTACGTTATAACTGGAGCTTCAAGCATTAGTCTTCGATGAAATATATTTCGAACTGCATTATCTCCTATCACTGCGTGATCACTGTGTATATACAACGTTGGAAGACGATACAACATGGATTGGATCCCATTAACAAATATGCTGAAATGATTTGATAAACGCATGCTTCAAATCTCAGTTTATCCTTCTGTTTGTATTCGGTCATTTAAGGAAACCATGTTCGTTGTATGTAGCATGGGTATCTTTGGGTTGGTCGTGGGTATTGACATGTGTTAGCTTGACATCTTCTCGTGGTAAAATGATGCCCACATTACAGTGCTTCTTGTCGAAATCAAACATGCATGCACAAAATAAGGGGTGGGGGGGGGGCCTTTAATGTCCGAGAGATGTTTATGGATCGCTAACCCTAGACCAATTGCTAGACGGCTACGTATGAGGGATGTTTATTAAAGCGTTTGACATCGATCTCGCATCTTATCGGTTTTATACGTCGGGGAAGTATTGATCAGACTCGCATCAAGTAGAGAGCAATTGGCAGGTTTAAATTGCCGTCTAATCTACCTCTATTGTAAGATTGCCGAGTATGCACATATAACAGAGTACAGGTTATATACATATACCTAATGAGGGTAAAATGGCGGAACACTACCATGATGCATAATCGGGGGCATAGCAAGGTGAACATCATGGCTGATTGGCAATCAGTGACAGGAACAATGAACTTGTTTGTCCTTATATTGCACGGCCTTATCGTTGAGATAAGAACGGGCGCAATAGTCTCAATGAAGGCAGACTACGATTGCTTAATGGAAAGTGTCATATATGGTATGGGCAGTATTCACAATTTAGTCTGACCAGTACTTTGCGATTGACGTCACAAACGCCCATGGATCTTTGTCCACACAATACTGTTGGCGTACTATACTTTATTCCGTGCAATTTGATTTGACAAGTACATTACGAATGACTTCAGGAAACGCATATAAACCGTTTTTCTTAGATTACTGTTGACATTCCATGGTTCATCTAGTATAGCGAGACCTGTTAAAGAGACTGTTCAGCCCCATATAAGGCAATCAGGGATCATTTCGTTATTACATTACTACGATTAACGCAGACGTAAGTAATAACATCTTCTAATTTGTGCTGCAAAGTTTACATTATGAAAATTATGTTGATAAGTTTTTAACATTATTATTTGACTGGAAATATTCATGATCTACTGTGGAAATCTGTTTTATTCAGTTATGGCGTTCCATCGATAACGGTGCCTCCCTAAAACCATGAAACACACGACTGTTAGCTGTAAATCATAACGCGCTCTGAATATACCTCGCTATCGATGTGTATTCTTCCGCTTTAGTAACATAATGTAGATTTCATAAAATCTTCACTCATTCAAGATGTGGGCAACATTGTGCACACATTAGACCGACAAGCAGGAAGGGTAATGTCCGACAACATAAATGGTGACAGCCGAAGTAAGGATCTTTTTTCTGAGACCGCAGCGCCGCGTAGCGACTGAAAGTCTGAAAACTTAACATTTTTGGTTTCCAAGGTGCGTTTGCCAAGCAGCTTGCTAGGCAACCTCGTTCCAAATATGGGACTGAACAGTCTCTTTACGACACCTGAACGTGCCCGTTAAAGATTCGATTTCCGGTGATGTAATATAATGATCGTCCACTAGCTCGCTATGTGCATCATGATGACATAACAGCCATTTTCTGGATGAGCCATTACGAGTACTGCTTGGATGAAAGTGGCCGTCAATGTTTGGGCGGTCAGTTCTTTCTAAGTATCACTTGTCTCTGAGTACGTAATCTAATTTAAATTCTGGTATCGACAAACGTGAGCTGTAACTTAACGCTGCCGTCGTTAAAAACCTTTATTTAACTTAGTCAGAACGAACCTGACAAATAGCACTACCGCGAATATCATTTTAAATGGTCGTATTTCTGCCCCCTAAGGTATAACTCGTACTAAACTGCACCACGATATTCTCAGCAGACACGAGGATCATTCGATCGCGGCTCACTGCGCAGTCCATGATGGATACTAACTCACTTTAGTTCAGGATGTAATTGCTTGTCAGGGACAGCGACGGCTACCGTTGTAGGAGAGATGGGGCGGATCTACGCTAGGCTAAGCATATCTATTGGCAAAGACATAATACTATGAAAAGATCTTAAATGGTATCAGCGGCGGGTACCGTACACAGGCGTGCATGCCGCCAAACCCATCATATTATGATTTAAGGACGAGTTCACTGCCTTCTTATAGGATGCGACCTGGTGTGGACCTACAGGTACCACATCCAGAGCTATCCGTACCACTGAAACATGTCTAACTGAACAGTCGACTTAAGACTATAGGCCTTTGACATATCAACATTGCTATACATCCTTACAACGGAGCATCAAAGGTGGCACTTGTTGTAAATGCTGTGTGTCTAACCAGCGCGATGTAAGCTAGAAAATATTGTTGCCACAGAACACAGAATTCGATTGCAATGTGTGCTCAGAAAATATCCTGACTTAATTGAGGTGTTCAATGTTGTTCAAGCTACTATGCGAGTCAGTTGTGGTCAGGCCACCACGAAAATTCACCGGTACATGTTGTGATTATCGAACTGCTAAATAAGTAACGCTTCTTAATTAATGAATAAAGCCTTGCAAATATTGGTAATGGCGTCATAATTTATAGGTGATAACAGAACGTATATAAAGTCAAGTCAATCTATTAATAAATGGTTGTATTTGTTGTGCTCTGAGATATTTAGCTCTCCATGTTCAACGGAGTGTCCGTACGTACTGGATGCTTAACCAAGCCGCACAGTACCACGAAACAGAGAAATCCTACCAGGATACAATAGTTTATCAACTTAGACAAAGTGCTAAAGTAAGACTGCTTTAGTATTCTGTAAATCCATCATAAAAGCTGAAGTGATTGTTAGGGGTTGGCAATTTATTATTGTGTGCTGCTCAAACTTGATCAGCTGAGGTGCCTCGTGTGTTGCAGAAACTTCAGCCATGTTACGGATGCGATTAATTGTTACGTTTACCCTTAGACTACATGTTTGGAAGATATTACCAAAAATAGGCACATGCCTGCACAACAGCTTAGGATCTTACACTTGATGATGTTAATTTTCCTTAATGCAAATAGAATTCAAGGTGACGCAGGAGCTTTTTTCGCTTTCCACAAAAGCATTTGCACGACAACTATTCCTCAGTAAACCTCATATATTTCCATTAAATGAACACAGATAATTCCATGTCACACAACCCGAGCTATTTTGTAATTTATCTTGCTACATATTAATAATATTAAGGGAATTCACAAAGCTCTGCAACCAAAGAATGTAGACAAAAATAGAAAACAGTGGTTTATTGCACAAATTGCAGAAGAAGTCCAGAATAGCAGTTTTATTACCGGATGAAGCATGACAACATCCGCGCGTCATTGTCCAAATAAGCAATGATTCATTTTTGATGTCTGTGATGGCATGCCAAGCCAATAACAATAAACCACTTTAATACTCACAAGTAATGACATAGAATTCATGGTAATTGGTTCATACATAAGAGTGTATGGTTCAATACGTGCACTTGAATGTAGGATGATTCTGATGACGACGGTTAACGACGCCATAGCTTATATGTAATACTACAAAGCGAAAAACTAGTAGGTAATCATTATCTGTTGTATTCATCAGGTAAGACTTACTTGTGAATAGGAACAAACCTTTACCTGATAGTCCAGATTCAGGGATATATTAATTGCTTATGTTTTAGACGCCAAATTATCATCTGGTCTGAGTGGTGTTTTATTCAATTTGGAAAAAAAGTCGTGACCATATTTTTTTGATAAATGAACACTTTGAAAATCACAAATGTTTAACCATGTTGTAAATCCGTCGGTTTTATTCACATCTTTACCAACCTAAAGCCCGAGTTGAATTGCGGTTCGTTCAGGCATAACTTTGTCAGAAATCTGTTGTTCAATGGTGTGCCTGGCGTTAGAATGCGCAAGATAAGTGGGCATTGCATATATTAGATGTGCTCAGTTGAATCAAAGTGCTCAGTTGAATAGTATCTTGTTGCTATGGACAATATGTGCAATTTTTGTTTGAGGTCAACCAATGTGGCATTCACGGATCATCTAACATCGACGCTGCCCAAATCTCCTGTTGCCGATCTGCCCGTAGCCGGTTACACTGTTCTAACGACTAATTGTCGCGATGGAGATGAAGACGCTATAAAATGGGTGCATAAAGATAAACCGTTATTCACAGGAGTATCTGGCAATAATCACTTATTACTGACAAATGATGGGTACACTGGGGAAAACTAGCGGTGCATTGATGGATACCTGTAGCTGAATGTATCTAAAATCTGTTTTGCAATACGTAGTGATTCGTTACTGATATATAATCCCGACCATTTTCAACCCCTCATTCCATTGTATATTGTATGCTTAGATGTTTGGATTTCGACCCAACAGACAGTGACCGAGGCTTCATGTTACCCAATGACGTTGTTTTACCATTTGAAATGATTAGAATGTGCATCGCAAGGACAATGCATGCACCACTAACAGTGATAGGAAGTGTGAGGATCACAGTGGGGGTGTTGTTGTGGAGAGGGGTTAATATTAAGTGAATTGATCTGAAGTTAGCTTCGGTTGCTTTTACCTAATTAACGTAAAACAAAGACAATTGAAACACATATAGGTGACGACGAACATGTACTGCTTCTTTGAAGTACATTAAAAAGGTAAAGTGACATCTGACTTTTATGCAAAGCTAAGAAAATTGTTTATGACCATATCATGGGGGCTTATGCGCGTCCATTCTCAGGGGAAGGACAGTTTGTGTCGTGCTGATGCAATCACACGTGTCACCAGGTGCATTGGCGTCATTATCAGAGCTGCTTATGTCTCCTGTCACCGACCTGAGCAGCTCTGACAATGACGTCCTAGATTTGTAACAGGGCGTGTTTGCATGAATGTTGGAGGTGCAGCTTCAAACATGGATGCGCATGCACTGGTTTATAAAGCATCATTAACGAATATTCTTCACAAACGCTACCACTGTCCATGACCGTTACTTGAACGTTCAAACATCACCTGTTGTCATATATAGTCGGTGACAATACTTACCATGACAATGGGCAGAATATACATGGAGATGTACATTGAAAATGCTAAGATGAAATCTGCTCTGCAATGAGCACTGATACATTAGTGGTACATGATGCTGAACGAATGAAATGCAAGGTGTCAATGCCATTCACATGAGACACCGACGGATCGGGTCAGCAACTCTCTACATTGAATCTAATCAAGTCTGATTATTTGACACTTATCCTGCCAGATGGCGTATATGTCCATGAGCCGATCAGTATTACTGTGATTACAGCAGCCCTCGACACATTTATTCCAGTTTGGTTTACGTGATGCAATTCCCTGAAATCATTCAACACTACATTGCAGTAGAATTGACAAGTGAACACGTTAATTTGTACCAACAATCCACTTAGACCCACCTAAGAGCTATTTGCTCGTACATTGATGCAAACAGCAGGCAAAAGTGGCGCGCGATGCTGCACTGACGTATGCATGATTAGAAAAGTATCTTTAATCTGCTGCCATGATGCAACAGACAAGACCGTTTACACTATGTACAATAATTGGGGCTGCAATAATTTAAGCATGATATTGCTCACAACGCACCAATAACACAATTTTTTTCGACGGGGTCTGCAGATAATATCGATTCTTCATGAGTTGAATGTTAAAAGTGACTTTGTCAACATAAGTCGCTATAAGTGATCAGCATCTGACCGTTGAATACCGTGAAGTAACTTCTTTTTGACATCAATGCACAACTGCATACTATGATGTCATCAGTCGCATACAACGGGTTGGCAATACAGCTTGGTGAAACGGGACCGCCACATGCATTGGCATATCGGCAAATACAAGCGAAGTTATTTAAATGTGTGAAATAAATTTTGCGTGGGGGAATGAAGTAAAACTGAGAAAAAAACCCTGGCGCTTAAAAGTTACTGTATCATTCGTTTGGCATTAGATTCGTTGTCATATCCCGTCACGTTTCAATCTGTTCATAACGCATGTGATGATGATGATCTGTACTCATTGTGATGCAAAACGTTTTCTTTTGTGGTTTCTTTTCGACATTTACATTGGTCATATACTCTTCGTGCCTTAGATTTAAAATATTACCGACCTGAACTATACGCGTGTCGTGTACAAGCATCACCAATGGTTGATCAGAGCCGTTCGCAGCTGCTTGTGGAGATTGCATTGAAGTGGGGGCTATCGTTCTTATGAGCTGCTTGCATCTTACCTTTATGATACCTGATAAATTGATTAATTACACAAGCACTAAATATATCGCAAATTGTCAAGGAGTTGGGCATAGGCGCCCTATCAACAACACTATTGTCTTTCACTGACGATAATGGCTGGCAATCAATGGCTGGAATAATGAGCTTGTTTGTTCTTGTATTCTATGAATTGTTAATGTGATCAAAACGGGCAAATAGTCTCACTGAACACAACCGGCGATGGTTTAGTGGAAAAGGTCATATTTATTGAAGCCAGATAAGTTTGGAATTCTCAACAGCTCAATCCTCAGCCTGATTATACTATTCTCAAAGACCGAACCCCCTGTGGTTTACAGAGGAAGCGATGCTGTGGAGAAGTTCTTACAAGCTATGCAGCAAGAGGAGCAAAAGATCAAAGCAGTTCTGTCCAAGCCTGTCCCCATGCACATGACGCGAGAGGACAAAAGAGTGCATAAAGGGGCTACCCATTGCCATGTGTGTAAAAAGGAACTAGGGGGCGACTCCGTCCGCGACCACTGCCATATAACTGGTATGTACAGAGGACCGGCCCACAACGCCTGCAACCTAAAACTGCGGTTGAACCCTAAAACAACGCCCGTACCTGTGGTGTTCAATAACCTGCGGGCTATGACTCCCATCTCTTGATGCAGGCCATGAGCAAAGTGGAAGGGAACATCAACTGTATCCCCAACAACATGGAAAAATATATTTCCCTGTCGCTTGGACAGTTGCGCTTCATTCATAGTGCACAGTTTCTCCTGGCCTCGCTTGATAAGCTGGTGTCTGCTAACAACCCAGATGCCTTTGCTGCTACGGCGGAATATGAGCCTGACCAGACAAAACGCCGGCTGCTACTGCGCAAGGGAGTGTATGTCTATGAGTTCATGGACAGCAGGAATAAGTTTGATTCCCCTCTGCTGCCGATTCAGGAGTTCTACAGCAAGCTCTCTGAGCAAGGCATATCTGCTGCAGACTATGCCCATGTACAGAAGGTCTGGAACGCGTTCGGTTTTAAAAACATGGGGGACTACCATGACCTTTACTTAATCACGGATGTACTGCTCCTGGCCGACGTGTTTGAAACATTCCGGAAAACCTGTCTTAAGTAGTACGGGTTGGATCCGGCCCACTACTATACCAGCCCCGGTTTGTCGTGGGATGCGCTTCTTAAGAGCACAGGGGTGGAACTAGAGCTTCTCACCAATTATCACAAGCACCTCTTTATTGAGAAGGGGCTGGGCGGTGGGATAAGCATGGTATCACATCGCCACGCTAAAGCGAACAACCCATACGTGGAGGGCTTTGAGCAGGATAGGCCAGCGAGCTATATCCAGTACCTCGATGCCAACAACCTGTATGGGTGATCCCGATCATGCTGAAACGGGTTATATACTTGAGGTTGACTTGGGAGTATCCTGCTGCGCTTCATGACGAACACAAAGATTACCCCCCTAGCGCCGGAGCGGCTTCTTGTGCAAAACGAATGGTTGTCAGACTACCAGAAGGATCTCCTAGGTGCATTGGGGAGCACCGGAAATGGAGTTGAGAAGCTGGTGCCCAACCTGCGGAACAAGGAGAAGTATGTGGTGCACTACAGGAACCTCAAGCTGTATCTGTCTTTGGGGATGAGACTTACCAAGATTCATCGTGCACTTGTCTTTGACCAAAGTCCCTGGATGGATCCTTACATTAGGATGAATACAGCTCTGCGTAAAGTGGCCACCAGCGACGGCGCAGAATTGTCTACTTATTGCCTGTCAGAGATGATGATGGCTATCAGCATAAGACAAGTAGCTGACGCAAAATGATGTGATGGACCTATGATAGGTAAAGCATATAAGTGGGCAATGGCATTACACCCAGACAGGGTAAATGGGGTGGCGCGTCATTGTGTTATTATTCTGATCTTACCTGAGGTACGCATGACATCCGGGAGAGATTGTTGTATGGACTTAACAGGCGCCAAGTATCACATGCTATAATAAATCTCAATCTGCTCCTCATTGTGTGTGCAAACACAATGGCACCTTTCTCGTGTCTGACGATTCATCTTAGATTGCATCCATCTCTCTGAAGATGGTAAAATAGCTCGATGTTAACAATTTGTTGGTTTTTCGAACAGCTAATCAGCGATATTGGCGCGTTGAAAACAGTATTGTGTCATTCATTACAAAACTATGCCAGAGACTAGAAAATAAGCTGAATTACAATGTTGGTATAATTTCCTTATTCTCTGATGTTGTGCTCAATCCCTATTCGATTTACAAACGACTGAAATTAGCAAGGATGACGGGTTGTACTGCATGCACATCAACAGCAAAAGGATTGGGGAATTTATCGACATAGACGTACAAGTTAATCTATATTTCAATCGTCGCAGAGGAGATATATTCAGTGAGAGATGGGTTCCACAACAATAAAGTTAATGAAGGCAAATAAGTCTTGGCTCAGAGAAGAGCCTGATTGAATTAATGCGCGGTGTCAAGAATAAATTGAGGTGGTTAAAATAAAGATCCAATTACATCAAGGAGAAATTTATAACAAGTTTTGCTTTTAATTAAATGTGGCCCTACAGAGATGCCTAATAATGGTTCCAGTTCTTCTACTCAACATAAAGATGTGTCTACGATAGCGCTGAGGCACCCTCAGCTAAAGTCAACGAAAGTCAATCACATCAATGTTGATACCTTATGAACTACACAGATCGTATCTGTTGATTATTTAATGTTTAAAACATTTTCATCGCATTTAGGATTCATTGATATAACTATAGTGTTATATTTTTAGTTTGAAAGCTTGTTTTTTTTGTGCGCCATTGCATCGTCGTTTTCCCATATGATAAAGAATATTATATCCTTCTGTGGGATCATCAGGTCCTTAAGTACAGATCTAGATACTTATGCGTATTTGCTGGCTCATATAAGCGGTTGTTGGTTCGAATGATCTAGCTGTCAGATGTTACCTGGTGACGCCGTTATTTGTATCTTCATGGTGTGTGAAGGACGTGGTTTTACAACAATGCGATGAATAAAGGTCGAAACTGCAAATCACTGCATACAAATATATGCAGGTTATCCCTTTAGCTCCTGTTTATCAGAAGCATGATTATTATCCTCGTATTCATTAAGACTTAAATGATATATACTAGAAGTCCGTGTTTCTGACTGCTAATCAGCACCCATCTGTGCATGACGAGTTGATAATATTGTCGGATTTAATTTGCGATTATCTGCTGCATACATAAGCCTCGTCCGCTCACGGTTAACGACGCAGCAGACTCTATGCTGAAATTAACCCTGTAATTGCCTGTCAGTCATTCGACGAGAATTTATGTACTGGCCAATGCTGGAATAAACATATCGTGACGTTACACCTAGATAAGGTCAATGAAATGGTAGGCCACTTTGCAAAGAGTGATGAGCTGTAATTTAGGGCCCCTTCTGATGTACTGTTGTATCAGTGACGCATCAATGGAGCATCGATGGCGCCATATTCGTACATTCTATGCACTCAAAGGGCAGAATATAATATGCTATTTTACAAATACAAAGGTGTTGTGGTTACACCTCTCCACATTACGGGTCTTTGTATGTGGTTACATAACGGCATTGATATAGTGTGCGCACTCATGTATCCCAATCTATAATGAATAAAGGTCGCGTCTTGGGGATGCGGCTTGGCATGCAGGTAGCGGTTTCTTCCGGGTGAAGTCTACATGCACATTTATCAGTATCACTGATGCATGACAAGCGATCATACAGTATGATGCAGAATGGATATATCAAATTCAAAACTGTAAAAGTATATATAGCCAAAACCTTATCTTGGCTTTTTTAAATGTCCGTTTCATTGACACAACAAAATATAGGTATTGCATATTATTATTTTCCATAATGACTTAAAATGATAGTCTTTGCCGTGTTTGCACTGAGCACAGAGCAACAGGGGGTCTTTCAATATATATTCATACAAAGAGAGAGACTTAGGGTGAGCTCATGCCGGGGCTTATTGGGGATAGCGACGGGGTCATGACGGGATTAGGCCGGGTTACGGTGGGGATTAATAAGATGTAATGGGGATGATTAGGATGGATCAGTTTGGCGGATATCAGGATGGAGTCATAGTGCAGATGAAGGGATCCAAAACTTTGTTGCCCTGCAAACGACGGATATTTTGCTAGTAAATGCAAACTTGTAAATATTTGGTTATTGTTGCCCAGAGTGGTAGATTCGTAACATCAATAAAGACGCTAGAGATTATGGAAATGTTGTAGAACGTCAAATATTTGTGCGGTTAGGTCAAAATGTTGAACTAGCATTGGGTCGAGTATCATTCAAGAATACCTAGATGCTATTCGTTTATTCCACTTTGGCTTACGTTATGCAACTTCCCCGAAATTCAACACCACGTTTTAGTAGAATTGAGAGGTGAACGTGTTAAATTGTTCCACAAAACCTCTTTGACCCAACTAAGAGTTATTTGCTCAAACGTTCATGCAAACTGCAGGCAGAAATGTTGCACGCAATGCTGACGTTGCTTTAATGTGCAGGCATGATGCAACATAAGAAGCAAAGCGCAGCTCCCCGAAACCTTAGATCAATATCCTCTGTGCTTTTGTTAATCATATGGTAGGAGAGCCTGACTAGGTCAAGTTTTTCACTCATATATATTTGCATACTCACCGCATGGCTAGTCAGAGCGAGCCATTTTAGCGTAGCTATAAGCTCATTGGTGATACTTCAAAAACATAGCCCACCAGAAAACAAATCAATACATCTCACTGTATCAATAGGTATACTAATAATCTTCTTGAGTTTATACTCCAAATAAAGTAACTGTATTATTTTGCATTAGAATCTACGTCATATCCTGTCACGTGCAAATTAGTCTAAACGTATGCGATGATAATGATCGGAACTCACCGTTATAATCAATTGTTTATTCTTTGCTTCTTATTCGATATTTATGTAGGTCGGGTACTCGTCGTGCTTTGGATTTAAAATATATCAACGTCAGCTATGCACGTGCCGTGTGTATACATCACAGAACACACCCGATGGTTGATATGTATTGTTTGCAGATGCATCGACGCACAAGGAAATCGCATTGATGGAGAGTCTCACTTTACCATGAGCTGTTAAAATTTGTACCTCATGAACTGATAAATCGCACAAGCAAATTAGTTGGGTGCAGGCGTCTTATCAACAGCAGTCTCGCACATTGCTCACAAGAATGACTGATTGGCAATCAGAGGCTGGAATGATGAGCTTCTTTGTCCTTGCATTGTACGGCTTTTTGATGAGATCAGAACGGGTTTAATGGCTTGGTAAAAGTGCCATACATTGATGCCAGAATAGCAATTCAGAACATCTCATTGCTACTCTGCCTGTTTGTACTAGTCTTTAACATTACGATGTTTTGTTAATGCTTAATGCTCGGGTGGTGCTCAATATTGCCTACTAGGTGACCGGAGATGAGGCTGTAATTGTCTGTCCAGGATGATGACAGTTATTGGCATAAAACGGAAAACGGAAGCACAAGGATGTGATCGATCTACGTGAGGCTAAGCATATTAATCAGCAATATTATTACGATAAGGTCAATTAGATGCTACGTCACAGCAAACAACATCCGACCCCGCTAAACCTATTGAATTATGATTGGAGGAGTATATTGTATGCTTAGGGGATGATATTTGATGTGTACCCGCCGATGTGTACGCCTTTTGATTGTAGTCCACGTACATATCGACCAGTACAATCGAAGCATGGTTAGCAGAACAACCGTACATATCAATATTGTAATATACCATAGCAGCAAAGGTTGGAACTAATGAAAGTACAGTGCATCTGAATTGCGCTATGTCCGCTGTTAATTATTGTTGCTTCAATGAATTGTGCGTTTGTACTGCATACATTACACAACATTTGAGATTGCAACTGATACCGAATGTTAATGAACAAATTAACCACATTATCAAATACACGAGCCTCAGTCGACGTCCATAAATAGACTTAGCTATCGAGCGCTATATACTTTATCATACACGTTTAGTGTACGTGTGTCGCGGATGTAAGCTGCGAATGCAATAAATGGTTTCGTTTAAATAACAAATTCGATAGCTTCTAACTTTAGCCCCTTACTGCACTCAAGTCACAGGAAATAAAATATAATGCAAAATAAACACCCCTAATGCCAAAGGCGTACTAGATAAAACTCACGCGTCCGGCCCAATAATGTTAAATAATAGTCAAGTTTCGAAATCTTCGATTCTTGTTTGAACTTATATGATATTTTTGTGTGTTTCAGTACGTTTTTCTGACTATACGGAATTTAGCATTCAATTGAACTCTTAGGAGAATCAGTGTGCATGATAATGTATTTCGGCTTCTCCATAAGGATGAATTAGTCAATACCCCTGCCACAATAGGATCTATTCAGGTCCACTTATGGACGACAATATAGACAACCGAATCGGATTTTATATGTGATTTTAATAGAAGTGTTGAGCGCCGCGCAAGGTGAATAGGTTGATGTTATGTTGACTGAATCAATATAGCCTGAATTCAACCTCAACAAAAATTAGTTTTATGGCATCGTCAAGAAGTGTTGCATCAAAAACTTGTCAACCCAACAGCTTGATTGAAATATGGTGTTGAATAGCTTGTCGTATTTGGTTTCTTCATGGCCCGTCACGTAGTATAAACGGGAAACGGCATACATACAAATAAGGTCACTGATTGATATCGATGCACTGCACATTATGTCAAAGGGTAGTAGGGAATATATCAGTGAATATATGTATCATAGCAAAAGCTATGATTTCAGATTTGTGATGAACAGATGGATCAGCACCACCAAAAATGCGATTGTCATTTAATGACTCCACCACCAACAAATTGCAAATGCTACCATTTTGTACAATACTTTTAAGGATGTGGATGTGCACTTGCACTGGTGTGTTAAGCCTATCACCGTAGATTTGCGTACCAGGTTTCAACTCCACAGTCTTTACATGACAGTAGCATTTGGAAACGATAAATACATGAATATCTCGATATTCCTCGGACATGTTAAGATATGCCTTCAGATCTGTTCTTCAAAGTGGATGCAACTGCATTATATATGCGTTGGTGGTGTTCATCACCATGTTCATTATGATAATGATAATGTTGGTATCATGCCTGAATAACATTCATTTGTTAATTAGTTGTACCACATTTATTCCGGTGCATTATATATGTTTAGACCGCCTCGGATGGCTGCATCGACAAACAGATTGGCGTTTGTTTCAGCTTTATTTGAGACATAATTAACGAGCAGCAGATGTTGTGTAAATCTTGCTAACAGATAAGGATGTATACAATCACCGTTCTTACATAAAGACCTAAGGCTTTAAAAAGAACTTTACAACATCTAGTATTCTGTTTGGAGAAAGGACATTGACAGCAGCATCGCCACATCAAATGACCAGCCATCGTCTCTGAACAGGCAATCAACAAGAGTTCTGAACGGATAGGAATATTGTAAAATGAACACAACTCTCACTTTTATGAGGTCGATCCCATTGCCAAGTGTCTTATTTAACAACATATAGCTGTTTCAAGGTGAAGTGGCCAATTTGTTGTTTATATTTCCTGATATGCCAGAATACATTGGTAACGTCTTAATCTCCTAGAAAAGCCAGCAATTTAGGGCAAACATTATAAGGATCTCATATTATTGAAATAACAGCAACGTATTAGTAAAACAGAAATAAGAAAAGCTCAAATATCAATTGGTGATAGCAATTCATGTAAATACAATCCAAAAAGCATTTTACGGCTATGCAGGGTCAAAACAGAAAAGTAAATATACAATAGGTCTTCAATTGGATAGCGCCAGTAATGTAATTCAGGACGACAAAAATAAAGGGCTGATTAATTCAATGGTTACTTGACATCAGTATTTGCTGACGGGACAGCAGGACAACCAGAACCAATTATATAATTCAACGGTGATGATGATGAGGAACAATTACAGAGAATATATGTTAGTCAGCACCTGGTCCAGAAAAACTCTGCCTTCGCTTCTTAAATATTTGCATAAGAAATATCGCTACCATTCTTTATCATATTAAGTCAATTAATGATGGAACTGTTCCAGATGACCGGAAACGGGTAAATGTTACGCTAATTGTCAGCAACCAGCCAATTACTGACCAGTCAGCAAACCAGTGGAAACTCTGAGATTTAATGAGAACGTTACTAAAATAGAAACGGGGGACCCCGTAGATGCTATTTATTTAGACTTTCAAAAATAGTTTGATAAAGCTAGGAAATGCATGGGCGATGGAATATGCAGTATTGTATTGGCATTGATAAATAAATGTCTCCCTAATAGAAAGGTAGAGAGTGGTGATAAATGGCAATGAATCACATAGGGTGTGGGTTATAAGTGGTGTCCCTAAAGGGTTCTGGTATCCGTTCTTTTCTTAATGTACATAAATGACCTAGACAGAGCTGTTGACATAATTGTGAAAACAATTTGCAGATGACACCAACCTTTACTTAAATGTGAGGACCACAAACCAGATATATAAAACCAGAGCTTACATAACGCATAAGTTTTAATTTGTTTTATCATCAGTGTGGGGCGTTCTCATTCGCACGACAGAATATATGAGGGGCATGGGTGACAACTCACAAAGATACGATGAGGTTATCGATTCAGGAGAAGTGTTAGCGAGGGCGCAGGAATGTCGAGAGGGCAGTTATTTATCATGAACCCATTCTTCAACAGCAAATGAAACGTTTATGTTGGGTGCACTCTCTGTAGGGTGCAATTTGAGATGTAAAATCCAACAGAATGGCTCAAAACATGACCTCTTGCCACGATCCACTAACGTATCAGGACAACAACTCATTAAGTCAAATGCGAATATCCCACATTATCAAAATGCAATCCTAAGAGTTAGTTATACGAACCACCCCCCCCCCCCTTCTTGGGTTGTGTGCAGAGGGCGTGGTTTGTTTTAATCATAAATGTTAACCCTACATTTTTTAAATTGTACAAGCACTTCACAACCAGATATTTGAAGGTCGCCCCTTCAGTTTCACTCCGTTCAAACGATGTTGCCCATTGTTTAATCGTACGTGATGATATTAAGCACAATGCCACTCTACCAGAGATTTATTTTCAAACTAAACTAGTGGATTCTATATTTACCGTAGCATAATTTATATTTTACATTCATAGTTCGTTGGGTGTGGCGGAACAGGCAGCGCAATTATTGTTCAGCCTGCTTCAATCGACAAATCGTGTCAATTTTGGGTCCAGCTATAACGTTGGTGGTGTTCATCATCATACACATTATGATTGTGATAATGATGGAATGGTGCCTGAATTATATTCATTTGTTCAGTAGTTGTACTACATTAATTCCTGTGCTAAACCATCATTTAGTCTAGACCTCATACAAATGCTTTCTTTCTTTCTTCCATTTTAATTAACATGTTGGTCTGGACTCTTTGGATTTAGAAAGTCTAGCCTTAACTTTGCGTGTCGGCACAGTTTTTATTGCCATGATGAATAGATATTCCTGACAACTACAGTGGGCAGTGCGAAAATCTCGTTGAACTGGCCGGACCGATCCATGTCCTTTCAAACTGATGCTGAAAAGAAGGCTTATCTCTCATACGCCAGTGTCATCTATGGGAACCCTAATTTAGACGAGTAACAACCCGTCAGCACATTTTGGGGAAACAGTTATGCAATTTTACATTCTGCATTAATGGAATTGGCTATTTTACTGATAACGTTGGCTGTCGTCATAAGCACTTACTTCCTGTTATTACATGGAATCAATGTAATTGCTGATTAACTCTTTCACCAGTATAATGTTTCGTAGCGCATTTCGATTTATGGTATTGCGAGCTATAGGTCTCCTATAGATGTGAATGTCGCCTATATTGTGTTTCAGGATCACTACATGCACCGGATTGAAAGTGTGTGCACAAGTTAAAATTTGTCCGATGTAAGCTCAATGGCGTTGTGATGGTACATATGCTCTCTTGAGCTGACCCGGAGAAGCACTAACGCACACAGAACAGGGCTGTGGGCCAACAGAAACGCAATTCTACCGACAGTGAGAAAGCCTAGTTTTGACTGGCTGACTTGAGAACCCTCACTGTGATTTCTTCTGGTCGGCTCCAGTTGGATTTAGATGTTTATGATATCAATGTTGCATAGCACTTTACATAGCACCTGATGAAATAATTGATAACGCAAACATCACATCTATAACAACTGTCAAGTTTGTTGGCATAGGCGCCTTATCAGCAACGGTATCGTCCAACGCTCACAACATTGGCTGATTGGCAATCAGCGGCCGGTAAGACGAGCTGGGTTGTCCTTGCATTGGAAGGTGTCATAAACGTTGTTCCGAAAATAATTTGGAATTTGCCGAGAACAGCATATTCTTTATTAAGCCTGTCTATACTAGTCTCAACAATCGCCAATGCCGTGGTGTCGTGATAGTGCTTTACGTCCGGGTGTAAATCCTTAATCGCGTCATCAGTATGCCCAACCAGTAGACTGTATCTATCATTTGCTGAACAAACCACTCTAGAGATGATTCAACCTTATAGCAACAAGTATACAGAAACGATGGTATTTTTTTGGGTTAAGGTAGGGATAGTTATTCGAAAGGAAATAGTGCATTTCATTCAAGCAAAATGTTGGATATGCAACAAGTATATTGCTTGTCTTATATAATGAAAACCGTTACGTATTGTGTTGAGGCACCGAGTTATTGGAATGAGTGCAACATATTTAAAAAAGGCTAAATAGTGGTATATGCAACAAGTATATCACTTGCTGTAATGAACGAAAAGTGATTTAGTTTTGTTTAAGTGAGGATGACCGTATTTTAAGCAAGACAAATGGATGTATGTAAGCGCAATATTGTTTAAAAGTGTCACCCAACGCAAAGAACTATAATGCCAGGAGAACCAAACTGCCAAGTGATGTTGGATGTTACCATTATATGTAATTAAAGATTAAATGTAAACATGTTACGATGTAGCAGGATATGTTATGGGCTGGCGTTACAATTTCACAAGTGAACGACTCATATAATCCAAACAACCAGCTTCTTGTGAAATACCATTTACGCTTGCCTGATGGCGTCTTTCGGCCACATGACGTTCTTAGCAAAATATCTCAGCAGTATTCTTTGGTTACATTTGACGATTACATACATGATTGTACCTTTGCCATGATCAATTTCCGGTTATTTAATACAGAAATCGCCCAGGAGTTGGCGCTGTTAAAAGTGAATATCTTGTAACAGAGTCATTGGAAAGAAAACGAATGTATTGCAAATGTCAAATTCTGTTTGAAACCGACACATCACCCTACACAATCTTCATACGAGGGCTTCAGAACGGAAGAAGATAATCATCACCCAGTGCCTTGTTTATAATGCAGAGCACAAAAACAAATTTTCTTGACAATACAATTTGTTTTTGATGTGACTTCTTGCATGTCACAATACATCACATGTGAATCAGGTTTTCATGCCGCTGACCGAGTCTTAGACGAGCCTCACCAGGTGAATTCTATGTAACGAATCGGTTATTTGTACGTGACCACCTCGTTCTTTATGGCCAACTATTGATTCGTGACCAATTCATATGATCAATTAGTTACTTGTGATCAACTCATTATGTATGATCAACTGCTTATTTGTGACCAGCTCATAGTACACGGCCAGCATGTCTTTTTATGACCAACTAATTACGTTTGAATTGATGAACAAAGGTGTACGACACCATGACAATCTTGACCAAACATCTGGGCGATATTCGACAGTTAATTAAGTGTAAATGTTACGGAATACCGCAGGGTGGTAAGACACTATGTTGCGTCTTTAGAAGAACCAACTTTCGTTGACTCACCCATTCTTCGTTATGATATAGTCTCTATTCTTGCTAGTTACATAACGAACTCTTAACATGAAGTCGGTATTGATGTTGGTATTTTGCTTGTGCTTATTGGCGCAGAAATACAGCTCTGCACAATTGCGTCACCTGGCTGCAGGAAGTTTGAGGAAAATATTCCGTTCGAGGCAGTGGGGTCTATACTGATTATTTACTAGCTCTTCTAAGGTCAGTAATTGCCTGTCAGGAATGATGACGGTTATCTATTTTGACGGGAAAATGACACGAAAGGATGTGATGGACCTACGCTTTGGTACACATATCTATTAGCAATAACATTACACCCATTTAAGTTCAATGGGATGGTGCGTCACTGAAGAAACTGAAGAGGGGCCTTTTGAAACCGCATAATGATGTACCGTTGTAATAGGAATTCGCCTTTAGCGTGGTTGCCTTGGGAGACCGAAGAACTAAAAGTTATATGTACAGCTTCCCTGTTGCTCGTGATCACTTTGATCTGCTTATTATGTAATTTATGGCATCTCGACGCCTTAATTACTAACGTCGTCAATTGGTTTATACAATAGTAAAGGCTAGCGGGAGCGTGGTCTCAAAGCAGTGCGTCACAACTTTGAGACGAGAACTATAATAATAGTCCTCCCGCTGAGCCTTGAAATCGAGGAAGCGAAAACATGAATTTTTTTTCTGGACGCCGTGAATTAAATCAAGTGACAAACTAATCACATTTCATTGTGCGTTGGAGGTGGCCAGTGGTGCTCAGAACTAGCTAATTACAAGTGATAAACTCAATGCATGTGACGGTATTATGTCACATGCTAATATAGGGGAGAGATAACTAGACCCCACATTTTGCCTTTGAGAGATCCAATTTCTCTTGACTGATTTGACCGGTCTTCATTAGGTTATGGTAACCTCACCAAGGAGAGTCCCAGCTCATGATCAGAGCAAATATAATCTTTTAGCAAACCCAAACATATTGTATAGCTATGCAAGGTCCTCTTGTTGACAATGTTAATTTATTTTCAGACGTCGAAGAAAACGCAGGTTTTCTTTGCATGGATATTCGCTGGCGAGATAGCATTAATCCCCGACCCAACTAAATTATACAAAACCATGTGAGGGAAAATCCATCAAATTTTATTTTAATCAAGACGAAATCCAGAAATTGTTAACTACCTTAAACTCGAACAATGATCTTGGTCTAATAAAGTCCATCTACAGCATAAGAAGGACTAAGCAGCAAATATGTCGCTACGACTTGTTATTGTTTTGACCCAGTCGCAGGAAATTGATCAAATTTTACGTCTTTTTTAAAAAATGCAATCGTCAACAGCCAGCAAAGGACCGCGACTGGTCAGCTTAACCTCCATAGTGACAAACAGACGGAACAGTTTTTCCGACATAATACCAAAGAGTTTATAGCTTCGCTAAGAGCGCTCACTCAATTACCAGAAGCGTATAGTGTCACTGGCGATACAAGTCGCATGAGCCGTGTACCAGAAACCTGTGTACCAGAATAATGATGAAGGGTCTTGAATGAGAAAGGTGACGGTAAGGGCTCCTTAACCGAGTGTGGCGCGTCAAAGGTACTTTGATTGTATAACGTAGCATTTCTGAGCCACTGATATCTCAGCGCCATTCATACCTCAGCTGTCGAATTATTTGGGTTGGATATCGCCATATTTTGACAAACCTGCCACTCAGTCAGCCATCTTTTAAATTTATTCCGTACTTATGGTGGCCATCCATGAGCGGTCTTGTGTTATATTCGAGCTCTGTAAATGATGTGCATTGGCATTGACTCTAGTAATGGTTGTTGTTCAACCCAAGGGTTCATCACAAATATTACCACTGGAATGCAGCAAACAGTGAAGGGGACCAACGCAAATGCTTTAACAACTATTCAAGCTCATTGTGTTACAAAATACTATGCTGCCTGATTTTTCGTATTTGCACATGTGTTGACTACATCATGACGTTGTTAAGATGATTTATTATTGCGAACATTTCGAAAACTAAACAGGTCTCAAATTTAAGAAATATTAGGGAAATTAACGCATCGAATGCTGTATCATAAATAATATCGTTATGGTCAATAGCTTAGCCCCATTTACACCGTATCTACATGGTTTGTCGTTATACACTTTCTGATACCAATAATTAATGCTTGTCGATAAACATAGACAGTAATTCTACATATGGCTCAACATATATTCAATAACAACACCACATCACCTTGAACTATTTATTTACATGTTGGAAAGTCTGCAACAATATCATGCTAAACAGATGGCAAGATATACAGAAGCTGTGATATTGACGCTCTGACATTGTCTGCCATCCACTCCCATAATTACCAAATCATAAACATGTTCACAACATTAAAAGACATTGTGTCAGGGTAATCTGCAGAATATCGCGGTTAGCTTTGGTAATGTATAGCGCGATGTCACTGTTTTTTAAAATTTAATAAGCTGCCTGCATAGGGACTATTTTACCTTTTCGCCGGATAATGTAAGCATTGCAAACACAATGGTGGATACGACGTTCACACTAACAGCTGGGAGCATGCAAAACTTCAGCTGAAACGCCACGTAAGGTAGTCTATTTTCTCATTATTTTCATACAAGGTTACCCCGAGACGACCAACCACTGTAGACATCAGCTCACACCCGATGCTAGTCATGCTAGTCGCACAACGTGACAAATCCATGTTAGTGAGGCTCACTAGCTAGGCTAAGTACATCCAATAGATGAACTGTATCTCATATATTTAGGTCGAAGGGAAAGCAACGATTCATCACTTTACATGCCGTATCCCATCCGAAGGATTGAGCACAAAACGTTTCCCCTTCACACATAACACTCACCCTAGGCGAAATGCGTCTTGTTAACATGCTTATATATATATATATATATATATATATATATATATATATATATATATATATATATATATATATATATATATATATATATATATATATATATATATATATATATAGATATATATATCTATATATATATATATATATATCTATATATATATATATATATATATATAGATAGATAGAGAGATATCTCTCTCCCTATCTATATATATATATATATATCATCTCATATATATATATATATATATATATATATATATATATATGTATATATATAAATCTATATACATATATAGATATAAATATATGTATATATATATGTTTATACTTATATATACATATCTATATATATATATATATATATTGTACTACATTCAGCATTTCATAGGATTGTGGAATTTACGCTATATATAATAAATTATTGTTATTGCCATATATATATATATATATCTTTATATATATGAATGTATATATATATATATATATATATATATATATATATATATATATATATATATAAATATATATATTTATATATATAGTATGCGGTATTATGTAGGCTTGTCAGCTCATACCTTTATATGACCTTGTTTGTGTGACGCTTCTTATAGTACTACACAAGAAGGATTTTCAGTTGCCCCCAGATCAAGGAATGTCTATTATATTAATATGCAAATCTACAGGGAACGCTGGCTATGCACTCTATTCAAATGTATGTGTGGTGGTTGACCAGTCAGCTCACGATGCTCATGTATCTGTGATGACCAACTTCTTTACGTAAACAGTATGTGTCAAATCTGTCTTCGTGTAAGACGGTATAATGTCTTTGTTAGCATTAAATTACGATTCATTCAAATCACACAATGTCTTTCATCCAGCGAGTTTTATAAACAAAGTTGGAAGGCTGTTTTCAATGCACTGATTTCAAAATATCATCGATCATTTGGTTTTTCCTACACCAAGATGGGTAACAGACGAGACGTTTTAGTAACTAGACACTAAAGAAAGAGAACAAATCCAAAGTAATCTCGAAATAATGTACCTTTAAAAATAATGCTAGAATAGGTTTTGCAGCATGATTTCCATGGGACTTGATTACGACAGATGATTCATTGCCTCTGATCCACATATAGCTTAAATATAGCATAAAATTTCGATAGTACCTGAAATCGTTAAATCACCTGGGCTTCTGAATTGAATCTCTACGCTGTGGTGCACCATATCATTAATCTTTTCTGGGTGCAATGCAATTACTCACAGATGGTTTAACTAGCGCAGGTACATCATATCATTTCACGACTGTTGCCCGTCATATGCCGATAACCTTCATCGTCCCTGACAGACAAACACAGACTCAGCTACGATCGGTTAGTTCTGTGGTTTTTGCTGTGCCTTTAACCGCTAGAAAAGATTAACCTACTGTCAGTTGATAATGTATTGTGTGATTTCATGATAAAGGATTTTGTCGATTTTTTGATGAATTTTGTACATGTAACGACAGAGCTAGATGTTCATCAAAAACAACAATATCGCATAGTATATAATATTGCTCTGCCTGCAAATATCCGACTGATTTAATAGAAGACACTTCATAAGCCAGCCAAATGAAAGCAGCGGCAAGTTAGATCTCGCCTGTGTTTTAACGTGACTGAGAACAGACCACAAGCGATGGTCGTACGGTGAATAATAGTCCTGCTTGGTTTACACGGAAACATGACCTGGCCTCGAGTTGACTATCTATGGCTGTGATTTCATCAATGACGTTATTGTAGATTATATTTCTGTTAAGAAGTCAGCATTCTATAATATTAGTTTTGTTGCACAATCATAAATACCAAATTGCATGTTTGTAAAGAGAGCAGGATAATTCCTCTCTGGAAGCCGATAACTTCACAAAAGCACATTGAAGTTGAACGAATAAGCTGAATGCTTAAACGAAACCGAAAACAACTCGGCGTCATCACGTAACGTTTCAATTCCCACTACACTTGTTTAATACATATATCAAAGAGATTTTGGTCGCACCAGCAATTCATTCCCGCACACACATCTCGTGCATTTGTTAACTATGAGAGCATTAGTAAATATGTCTCTCTATTAGACATATTTACTTTATTAACAGTATGGCTTAGGAATTAAAAAAATGAGATATTCACGTGCCCATTGATTTTTCATATGGAATTGTTATCACTTAAAAGTGGGCTGTCCAACTACTGAAGCGGTAATATGGTGGATATGAGTGGGGCAGATTTGGGAAACATTCCTTTATCCATATGTATAGACTGGTTCTTGTGGTGAATATGACGTGACGAAACAGGCAAACAAATCCCAACTTCTTCTGGGAACAGCATATATGAAAATGTCCTCAAGCCATTGTCGGTAACCTTCACTGAAAATATTGCTCCCGTTCCGATCTTATTTACAAGGCCGTACAAGGCAAGGACAAACAAGCTCAGACACCCTCCACTGATTGCCAATCAGCCATTCACTGAGTGATGAGTAACACTATTGATTAGACGCCTGTATCTAAATGATTGTACCTTTCTATTCCTGCTGCGTCTGTTTATCAATAATAACATCAGGTGTCATATGAGGACGCCGACCAGAGTACGCATCTTGGAAGCGGGTCTCGATGCAGCTACCTCTAACTCGCGAACTACGACCTGGTAGGCAAGGGTCATCAACTTTGGAAAGAATGGTGTATATCTTTCGGACGTAGCACTCACTGTACTGTGTACGTCACTACTTCTTCAGGACAAATAAAGAGAGCAGATGACACCATCGAGATGGCATAACCATGAAAATAGACCGCTATTTACGTCAGGATGCATGCGTTCCTTCACACTTTTATACACACTTTATACATTGGGACGGAGCTTTATTCATGAGACAAGTTGATCTCCTGTCAAGCATTAATTGAAAAACCGCTTCAAGATGGTCATTGAAATGTGTTGACACCTTGTAGACTATATATATTCTGGCTTTATTATTTTAGCCACGACTGTTGAATTGTCTCCCGATGACACACTTAATCGTCAAAATCTGGTTACATCGACTCGACTCTACATAGGCTTTTTATTAATGATTACCTCTCACTATGACCATACCCCCAGCACCATCCCTAGCAAAGTTAAACCATTCAAGTGCTCCTAACAGTATGTTTCTACCTCATGTATCAAGTATAGCGTAATCGGTGGTCTTCTTCGTGAAACAAACAGCGTGCGTTCATTTCTCCAGCCTGACATTAAATAAACATTTAAGGAGTATTATGAAAAATATTGCATCAAAGAGAAATATGTCCTTAATTATGCAATGACAGGTGGTGTTGTAATACATACCTAACCCTTTACCACTCTCAGCATTACTCTCTTTTTTCCCGTTTGATTGCAATGTCAACTAATCGTCGTGTGCGCAATTATTGCTAATTAGTATCTTCCGAGGAATGTAGCAACTAGCCTGATCACAACCTTTCTTGCATAGAAATCGTCAGAAACTCACATGTGATCATGAATTGAAAGTTGCATGAACGACAGTATGAAGTCGCTTTCATTAAATCGCATCAAATATTGAGTTTATATCGAATTAAATAGCGTTATTACCTGATACTTCGTCCACCAATCGCATTCTGGTCGGATGTCTCAATCTCATCGTGTGGTGCGCCTCGTCAGTTTTGCATGAAATACTTGCTAGTGCTCCATCGGACACGAGATGTAAAATATCTCACATCGACATTCGCAATAAATGTCATCATTTAATATCCTTTTGCTGACTGCTTTCTGTAACCTATATTTAGTAATAGCATATATTGTGTTACCGCAAATACACCACTTAGAATTATCATTAAACTTTATTTATCCATATTCCCCACCAGTTATTTAATTTCCACACCACTGCTACTAATGGTGTCGCTCTTTGGTTGCATGTACAATTGCGTTTTCAAATTTGCATAAAACAGAATATAAAATATCTATTCGAATGTACGGACTTTTTCGTTTTCATGCTCTTTCTTCATAACGCATGAATTATTGTTCCTGCTTTAAATCTTCCATATGGGCGGATTGATAAGATACAAGAAGTGTAGCTCTCAAATTGGCGATAGGGAAAAAGAAATGCTGATGTTTTGGCTAAAAAACAGGCATTCAAACATAAATATATCATCATAAATATATCTGTTCAGTCACAGATGCGACGATAATGAGTAATATATTCTATGATCTATGGAATCATTATATGCACTTTTGTAGAGCTGAATTCACTTTAATTATTTGAACAATACCTATCCCATACACCTTATTTATATTAATCACTTAGTTACTCTATTTATGTTGGATCTGTATTGTAAACAACAGTTTCAGTTTTAACCTATATTTAAACCCATACGCAACCAGGAAAGGTTATTTGCGACCGGGTACGTTTTGACTATTCTTCTATGTATTACTGTTTAACAAAGAATACTATTTTCATCTAGTTTTGCTTGATTCAGGCGATGTAATATAGCATAAGCTGATTCGCCAGGTACATTGTCCTATTGAAAGTCGTCATGTAATAATCAAAAGACAGAGGCATGTACAATGCTCGAAGTGCATGAATTGATTTATACATGATCCTGACGTTCGGAACCTCTTCCCCGATGTTGCTTGATTTAATTTCGCCGAGCGGACATTTCTACGTTATACTGATAATTCAATGCATACGATGAGAGTAGATAATGACCTATGAGATTGCCATGCCTACGTCCCAAATGTTAAAACATACGATGAGGGAAGATGATGACATATAATAAATCGGCATCATGGAGCCAGATGCTTAAGTTTCCCCTCGGGCGTCTTTCAAATAGCTCTAACACTCTGACCCGGGACATCTATCTGCCAATATCGCGTAATTCCTTGTGCCTTAACTACTTGCTGTCGTGCATCTTTCGGAGATTGGTTATTGTCATGACCCATAACCTAGAAACCACCCCTTCCCATATCATCTACTACAAAGTCCGTGTAATGCAGATGGAAACTACCAAACAGAAGAAATTAGTGTCAAATCGATTAAGTATACGAATTTCACTAAGGGTTACTAATTGCATTGCCAGGAAGTGACCCAAGTATTAGGGCAAATCAGGAAATATATTCAATTAAAAAAGCTACACCACATTGGCAAATACATATAACTTCTTCCAACGGTGAAAATGACGTTCAAGCTGAGCAAAGCAATCGACTTCACCAAGCAGAATATTGCGTTTATTCTATGATATTCCTCACCATTCATAACCTCTTAATATCACTCCTTACGAGATATTGTCCGGTCATCAAATGTTGGGATGCTGTTGACAACGTTTTTTGTGAAGCTGTGGTGCTTTATATTTTCACGGTAAATGGAAGCATTCTTGGTGCGTTAGTATCTGCTGCTTGTGTTGTGAGGCTGAATTAAAACAATATTATGTGCCATAGATTGGATTTATAGGATAACTGCCATGCCCATCACACCTCCTAGGTGTCTGAGAATGTTATATGAATTTCTATGCACTTTAATATGCAGATCTGAGGATATATCGTTTCATTTCCAAAGAATGTTAATGTATATTTCTATAAATCGTCTAGTGCAAATTATCGATTACTGTTATGTTATCCATTCTGTGAGCGCACATCGTCATCCCGAAAAACATCATTCAAAGTTTGTATTTGGTTTATCATGGTGCTTTTGATTGTCTCAAATTGAGACACCAATATGTGTATTATCAAGCTTTACCCCGTTATTTATTTATGGGTATCAAATGGTAATCTGATTAAGTGATGGTGATCCTTCTGTTCGCAAGCATTCGCAATCAGTTGACCTGAATATGTGGAGCAGGCAATGTGTGTGGTTGGAAGAAACAATTCCTAAAGTGCAATTTTCATATTACACATTTGTAAAGCACTAGTTATACGCATTGAATTGTCACCTTTGATATGCCATCGCAAAGTTTTTATTACAATGTAGATATTCCATTGGCGCGCACCCGTTAGGTTTGTTTCCATATATGGCATGCTGCTGTAATACTGCTGGCCCACATACGTTTAAGACCAGTAGTTATACACCGAGCGGCATCCCTTAACGATGCTATGTTATCGACCTATATAGCTATTATGTCGAAAAAAAAGTTCTGATTTACTTCACATTACCAATGCGTTTGTAGTGCACAGGTAAATGAAGGGCTCCGTTTTAAACCAAAGTTGGTTTATTTCTAGTTCTCAATCCACAAGCATAAAACAAGGTAGTAGTCAGTGAGTCTCTTTTGAAGCCTCTCTTGGAGTCGACGAGAGTCAGTCTCTTTCGAGTCTGGCGGTCTTCCTTCTGACTTCTGTGTGACTTCTGTGAGGATGCGCGTTTTTGTGGGTCTTAAATACGCTAGAACTGGCTTAACCGTCTCCATGTAAGGGAATAAATAATTATCAATACCAGAGCTACCTCCTCATTTAACGCATTCCGATAATATGCATCATACGAGGCATCTTGGGGTGAAGGCAATGGTATGGCAGATGAAACATAGCCAATCGGTTGGGATTGCGGTTGAGATGCTAGCACACAGCACTCAAAAATGGAAAAGTATTACTCCCTAGTAACCGAGAACATTCCCTGGTAACCAAGATGAGTAAGCAACTGTACCGATATAAATAGATCTACTTATAGCAACAGCATCACGCTTAATCCTGCCCACCAATCTCGTCATATATTACTTCCCTAACTGGCAGCCATCTTCGTCATAAATAGATAAATAAATTACTTCGAACCCATTAGAATACAAAATCACATTAACAAATCAAAACAAATCGTTACAGATTTTTACCTACAGTTTTTCGCTATGCACTAATTGGTGAGCCTTGTTTTATTGAAGTAGTTGAAAATCCCGTTTGTTGTTTTAAATGGAAATTTTACCAATTAATAATTGTGGTGGCAAAATAACGTCATTGTGTTAAGACGGTGACAATGTGCATGGTCATACGTCGGTGCGTTATGCGGAGGAGTTGTGCCAAAGTATTTGAATGGAACAAATATTCTGTAATCATGCATGCGATACTTTGCATGTAGGTGCATATTACATTTGCGTGTAGCTTGGTGATATCATTCATACCTGATGCCGTATGGGGACAGGTGTCAGGCGGGGTTTGAGTATTTACTCGGTTTCATACCATACCATTTACCATATCTGGATAGAATGTCACTGCTGATGAATATATTTAACCTTGCGAAGGACCACCGCATCATTTCGTTTTAACTTCCTCTCTTATTCTGAAAACCGCCATCATCCATAGGTCGATAAATACCAGCTCAAATTGCTCTCTGTAATGTCTTGTGCCGAGAATCACAACTCAGATATCGCGTTTCCGAGCGCCAAATATCCTAATTGTGAATAGTCAGATTTATATTGCATTTCCTAATTGTGAATAGGTGCATTTATGCTGCTGCAGATAATAAGCAAGAAACTGGCCGCCCAGCATTACCGGACGTGATATAATATAGCATAAGCTGATTCACCAGGTACATTGTCCTATTGAAAGTCGTCATGTAATAATCAAAAGACAGAGGCATGTACAATGCTCGAAGTGCATGAATTGATTTATACATGATCCTGACGTTCGGAACCTCTTCCCCTATGTTGCTTGATTTAATATCGCCGAGCGGACATTTCTACGTTATACTGATAATTCAATGCATACGATGAGAGTAGATAATGACCTATGAGATGCCATGCCTACGTCCCAAATGTTAAAACATACGATGAGGGAAGATGATGACATATAATAAATCGGCATCATGGAGGCAGACGCTTGAGTTTCCACTCGGGTGTCTTACAAATAGCTCTACCACTCTACGATGAGGGAAGATGATGACATATAATAAATCGGCATCATGGAGCCAGATGCTTAAGTTTCTACCACTCTGACCGGGACATCTATCTGCCAATATCGCGTAATTCCTTGTGCCTTAACTACTTGCTGTCGTGCATCTTTCGGAGATTGGTTATTATATTGAACCTAGAAACCACCCCTTCCCATATCATCTGCTACAAAGTCCGTGTAATGCAGATGGAAACTACCAAACAGAAGAAATTAGTGACAAATCGATTAAGTATACGAATTTCACTAAGGGTTACTAATTGCATTGCCAGGAAGTGACCCAAGTATTAGGGAAAATCAGGAAATATATTCAATTAAAAAAGCTACACCACATTGGCAAATACATATAACTACTTCCAACGGTGAAAATGACGTTCAAGCTGAGCTAAGCAATCGACTTCACCAAGCAGAATATTGCGTTTATTCTATGATATTCCTCACCATTCATAACCTCTTAATATCACTCCTTACGAGATATTGTCCGGTCATCAAATGTTGGGATGCTGTTGACAACGTTTTTTGTGAAGCTGTGGTGCTTTATATTTTCACGGTAAATGGAAGCATTCTTGGTGCGTTAGTATCTGCTGCTTGTGTTGTGAGGCTGAATTAAAACAATATTATGTGCCATAGATTGGATTTATAGGATAACTGCCATGCCCATCACACACCTAGGTGTCTGAGAATGTTATATGAATTTCTATGCACTTTAATATGCAGATCTGAGGATATATCGTTTCATTTCCAAAGAATGTTAATGTATATTTCTATAAATCGTCTAGTGCAAATTATCGATTACTGTTATGTTATCCATTCTGTGAGCGCACATCGTCATCCCGAAAAACATCATTCAAAGTTTGTATTTGGTTTATCATGGTGCTTTTGATTGTCTCAAATTGAGACACCAATATGTGTATTATCAAGCTTTACCCCGTTATTTATTTATGGGTATCAAATGGTAATCTGATTAAGTGATGGTGATCCTTCTGTTCGCAAGCATTCGCAATCAGTTGACCTGAATATGTGGAGCAGGCAATGTGGTTGGAAGAAACAATTCCTAAAGTGCAATTTTCATATTACACATTTGTAAAGCACTAGTTATACGCATTGAATTGTCACCTTTGATATGCCATCGCAAAGTTTTATTACAATGTAGATATTCCATTGGCGCGCACCCGTTAGGTTTGTTTCCATATATGGCATGCTGCTGTAATACTGCTGGCCCACATACGTTTAAGACCAGTAGTTATACACCGAGCGGCATCCCTTAACGATGCTATGTTATCGACCTATATAGCTATTATGTCGAAAGTTCTGATTTACTTCACATTACCAATGCGGTTTGTAGGTGCACAGGTAAATGAAGGGCTCCGTTTTAAACCAAAGTTGGTTTATTTCTAGTTCAATCCACAAGCATAAAACAAGGTAGTAGTCAGTGAGTCTCTTTTGAAGCCTCTCTTGGAGTCGACGAGAGTCAGTCTCTTTCGAGTCTGGCGGTCTTCCTTCTGACTTCTGTGTGACTTCTGTGAGGATGCGCGTTTTTGTGGGTCTTAAATACGCTAGAACTGGCTTAACCGTCTCCATGTAAGGGAATAAATAATTATCAATACCAGAGCTACCTCCTCATTTAACGCATTCCGATAATATGCATCATACGAGGCATCTTGGGGTGAAGGCAATGGTATGGCAGATGAAACATAGCCAATCGGTTGGGATTGCGGTTGAGATGCTAGCACACAGCACTCAAAAATGGAAAAGTATTACTCCCTAGTAACCGAGAACATTCCCTGGTAACCAAGATGAGTAAGCAACTGTACCGATATAAATAGATCTACTTATAGCAACAGCATCACGCTTAATCCTGCCCACCAATCTCGTCATATATTACTTCCCTAACTGGCAGCCATCTTCGTCATAAATAGATAAATAAATTACTTCGAACCAATTAGAATACAAAATCACATTAACAAATCAAAACAAAATCGTTACAGATTTTTACCTACAGTTTTTCGCTATGCACTAATTGGTGAGCCTTGTTTTATTGAAGTAGTTGAAAATCCCGTTTGTTGTTTTAAATGGAAATTTTACCAATTAATAATTGTGGTGGCAAAATAACGTCATTGTGTTAAGACGGTGACAATGTGCATGGTCATACGTCGGTGCGTTATGCGGAGGAGTTGTGCCAAAGTATTTGAATGGAACAAATATTCTGTAATCATGCATGCGATACTTTGCATGTAGGTGCATATTACATTTGCGTGTAGCTTGGTGATATCATTCATACCTGATGCCGTATGGGGACAGGTGTCAGGCGGGGTTTGAGTATTTACTCGGTTTCATACCATACCATTTACCATATCTGGATAGAATGTCACTGCTGATGAATATATTTAACCTTGCGAAGGACCACCGCATCATTTCGTTTTAACTTCCTCTCTTATTCTGAAAACCGCCATCATCCATAGGTCGATAAATACCAGCTCAAATTGCTCTCTGTAATGTCTTGTGCCGAGAATCACAACTCAGATATCGCGTTTCCGAGCGCCAAATATCCTAATTGTGAATAGTCAGATTTATATTGCATTTCCTAATTGTGAATAGGTGCATTTATGCTGCTGCAGATAATAAGCAAGAAACTGGCCGCCCAGCATTACCGGACGTGATATAATATAGCATAAGCTGATTCACCAGGTACATTGTCCTATTGAAAGTCGTCATGTAATAATCAAAAGACAGAGGCATGTACAATGCTCGAAGTGCATGAATTGATTTATACATGATCCTGACGTTCGGAACCTCTTCCCCTATGTTGCTTGATTTAATATCGCCGAGCGGACATTTCTACGTTATACTGATAATTCAATGCATACGATGAGAGTAGATAATGACCTATGAGATGCCATGCCTACGTCCCAAATGTTTAAAACATACGATGAGGGAAGATGATGACATATAATAAATCGGCATCATGGAGGCAGACGCTTGAGTTTCCACTCGGGTGTCTTACAAATAGCTCTACCACTCTACGATGAGGGAAGATGATGACATATAATAAATCGGCATCATGGAGCCAGATGCTTAAGTTTCTACCACTCTGACCGGGACATCTATCTGCCAATATCGCGTAATTCCTTGTGCCTTAACTACTTGCTGTCGTGCATCTTTCGGAGATTGGTTATTATATTGAACCTAGAAACCACCCCTTCCCATATCATCTGCTACAAAGTCCGTGTAATGCAGATGGAAACTACCAAACAGAAGAAATTAGTGACAAATCGATTAAGTATACGAATTTCACTAAGGGTTACTAATTGCATTGCCAGGAAGTGACCCAAGTATTAGGGAAAATCAGGAAATATATTCAATTAAAAAAGCTACACCACATTGGCAAATACATATAACTACTTCCAACGGTGAAAATGACGTTCAAGCTGAGCTAAGCAATCGACTTCACCAAGCAGAATATTGCGTTTATTCTATGATATTCCTCACCATTCATAACCTCTTAATATCACTCCTTACGAGATATTGTCCGGTCATCAAATGTTGGGATGCTGTTGACAACGTTTTTTGTGAAGCTGTGGTGCTTTATATTTTCACGGTAAATGGAAGCATTCTTGGTGCGTTAGTATCTGCTGCTTGTGTTGTGAGGCTGAATTAAAACAATATTATGTGCCATAGATTGGATTTATAGGATAACTGCCATGCCCATCACACCACCTAGGTGTCTGAGAATGTTATATGAATTTCTATGCACTTTAATATGCAGATCTGAGGATATATCGTTTCATTTCCAAAGAATGTTAATGTATATTTCTATAAATCGTCTAGTGCAAATTATCGATTACTGTTATGTTATCCATTCTGTGAGCGCACATCGTCATCCCGAAAAACATCATTCAAAGTTTGTATTTGGTTTATCATGGTGCTTTTGATTGTCTCTCAAATTGAGACACCAATATGTGTATTATCAAGCTTTACCCCGTTATTTATTTATGGGTATCAAATGGTAATCTGATTAAGTGATGGTGATCCTTCTGTTCGCAAGCATTCGCAATCAGTTGACCTGAATATGTGGAGCAGGCAATGTGGTTGGAAGAAACAATTCCTAAAGTGCAATTTTCATATTACACATTTGTAAAGCACTAGTTATACGCATTGAATTGTCACCTTTGATATGCCATCGCAAAGTTTTATTACAATGTAGATATTCCATTGGCGCGCACCCGTTAGGTTTGTTTCCATATATGGCATGCTGCTGTAATACTGCTGGCCCACATACGTTTAAGACCAGTAGTTATACACCGAGCGGCATCCCTTAACGATGCTATGTTATCGACCTATATAGCTATTATGTCGAAAGTTCTGATTTACTTCACATTACCAATGCGGTTTGTAGGTGCACAGGTAAATGAAGGGCTCCGTTTTAAACCAAAGTTGGTTTATTTCTAGTTCAATCCACAAGCATAAAACAAGGTAGTAGTCAGTGAGTCTCTTTTGAAGCCTCTCTTGGAGTCGACGAGAGTCAGTCTCTTTCGAGTCTGGCGGTCTTCCTTCTGACTTCTGTGTGACTTCTGTGAGGATGCGCGTTTTTGTGGGTCTTAAATACGCTAGAACTGGCTTAACCGTCTCCATGTAAGGGAATAAATAATTATCAATACCAGAGCTACCTCCTCATTTAACGCATTCCGATAATATGCATCATACGAGGCATCTTGGGGTGAAGGCAATGGTATGGCAGATGAAACATAGCCAATCGGTTGGGATTGCGGTTGAGATGCTAGCACACAGCACTCAAAAATGGAAAAGTATTACTCCCTAGTAACCGAGAACATTCCCTGGTAACCAAGATGAGTAAGCAACTGTACCGATATAAATAGATCTACTTATAGCAACAGCATCACGCTTAATCCTGCCCACCAATCTCGTCATATATTACTTCCCTAACTGGCAGCCATCTTCGTCATAAATAGATAAATAAATTACTTCGAACCAATTAGAATACAAAATCACATTAACAAATCAAAACAAAATCGTTACAGATTTTTACCTACAGTTTTTCGCTATGCACTAATTGGTGAGCCTTGTTTTATTGAAGTAGTTGAAAATCCCGTTTGTTGTTTTAAATGGAAATTTTACCAATTAATAATTGTGGTGGCAAAATAACGTCATTGTGTTAAGACGGTGACAATGTGCATGGTCATACGTCGGTGCGTTATGCGGAGGAGTTGTGCCAAAGTATTTGAATGGAACAAATATTCTGTAATCATGCATGCGATACTTTGCATGTAGGTGCATATTACATTTGCGTGTAGCTTGGTGATATCATTCATACCTGATGCCGTATGGGGACAGGTGTCAGGCGGGGTTTGAGTATTTACTCGGTTTCATACCATACCATTTACCATATCTGGATAGAATGTCACTGCTGATGAATATATTTAACCTTGCGAAGGACCACCGCATCATTTCGTTTTAACTTCCTCTCTTATTCTGAAAACCGCCATCATCCATAGGTCGATAAATACCAGCTCAAATTGCTCTCTGTAATGTCTTGTGCCGAGAATCACAACTCAGATATCGCGTTTCCGAGCGCCAAATATCCTAATTGTGAATAGTCAGATTTATATTGCATTTCCTAATTGTGAATAGGTGCATTTATGCTGCTGCAGATAATAAGCAAGAAACTGGCCTGGCCGCCCAGCATTACCGGACGTGATATAATATAGCATAAGCTGATTCACCAGGTACATTGTCCTATTGAAAGTCGTCATGTAATAATCAAAAGACAGAGGCATGTACAATGCTCGAAGTGCATGAATTGATTTATACATGATCCTGACGTTCGGAACCTCTTCCCCTATGTTGCTTGATTTAATATCGCCGAGCGGACATTTCTACGTTATACTGATAATTCAATGCATACGATGAGAGTAGATAATGACCTATGAGATGCCATGCCTACGTCCCAAATGTTAAAACATACGATGAGGGAAGATGATGACATATAATAAATCGGCATCATGGAGGCAGACGCTTGAGTTTCCACTCGGGTGTCTTACAAATAGCTCTACCACTCTACGATGAGGGAAGATGATGACATATAATAAATCGGCATCATGGAGCCAGATGCTTAAGTTTCTACCACTCTGACCGGGACATCTATCTGCCAATATCGCGTAATTCCTTGTGCCTTAACTACTTGCTGTCGTGCATCTTTCGGAGATTGGTTATTATATTGAACCTAGAAACCACCCCTTCCCATATCATCTGCTACAAAGTCCGTGTAATGCAGATGGAAACTACCAAACAGAAGAAATTAGTGACAAATCGATTAAGTATACGAATTTCACTAAGGGTTACTAATTGCATTGCCAGGAAGTGACCCAAGTATTAGGGAAAATCAGGAAATATATTCAATTAAAAAAGCTACACCACATTGGCAAATACATATAACTACTTCCAACGGTGAAAATGACGTTCAAGCTGAGCTAAGCAATCGACTTCACCAAGCAGAATATTGCGTTTATTCTATGATATTCCTCACCATTCATAACCTCTTAATATCACTCCTTACGAGATATTGTCCGGTCATCAAATGTTGGGATGCTGTTGACAACGTTTTTTGTGAAGCTGTGGTGCTTTATATTTTCACGGTAAATGGAAGCATTCTTGGTGCGTTAGTATCTGCTGCTTGTGTTGTGAGGCTGAATTAAAACAATATTATGTGCCATAGATTGGATTTATAGGATAACTGCCATGCCCATCACACCTCCTAGGTGTCTGAGAATGTTATATGAATTTCTATGCACTTTAATATGCAGATCTGAGGATATATCGTTTCATTTCCAAAGAATGTTAATGTATATTTCTATAAATCGTCTAGTGCAAATTATCGATTACTGTTATGTTATCCATTCTGTGAGCGCACATCGTCATCCCGAAAAACATCATTCAAAGTTTGTATTTGGTTTATCATGGTGCTTTTGATTGTCTCAAATTGAGACACCAATATGTGTATTATCAAGCTTTACCCCGTTATTTATTTATGGGTATCAAATGGTAATCTGATTAAGTGATGGTGATCCTTCTGTTCGCAAGCATTCGCAATCAGTTGACCTGAATATGTTGAGCAGGCAATGTGGTTGGAAGAAACAATTCCTAAAGTGCAATTTTCATATTACACATTTGTAAAGCACTAGTTATACGCATTGAATTGTCACCTTTGATATGCCATCGCAAAGTTTTATTACAATGTAGATATTCCATTGGCGCGCACCCGTTAGGTTTGTTTCCATATATGGCATGCTGCTGTAATACTGCTGGCCCACATACGTTTAAGACCAGTAGTTATACACCGAGCGGCATCCCTTAACGATGCTATGTTATAGACCTATATAGCTATTATGTCGAAAGTTCTGATTTACTTCACATTACCAATGCGGTTTGTAGGTGCACACAGGTAAATGAAGGGCTCCGTTTTAAACCAAAGTTGGTTTATTTCTAGTTCAATCCACAAGCATAAAACAAGGTAGTAGTCAGTGAGTCTCTTTGAAGCCTCTCTTGGAGTCGACGAGAGTCAGTCTCTTTCGAGTCTGGCGGTCTTCCTTCTGACTTCTGTGTGACTTCTGTGAGGATGCGCGTTTTTTGTGGGTCTTAAATACGCTAGAACTGGCTTAACCGTCTCCATGTAAGGGAATAAATAATTATCAATACCAGAGCTACCTCCTCATTTAACGCATTCCGATAATATGCATCATACGAGGCATCTTGGGGTGAAGGCAATAGTATGGCAGATGAAACATAGCCAATCGGTTGGGATTGCGGTTGAGATGCTAGCACACAGCACTCAAAAATGGAAAAGTATTACTCCCTAGTAACCGAGAACATTCCCTGGTAACCAAGATGAGTAAGCAACTGTGCCGATATAAATAGATCTACTTATAGCAACAGCATCACGCTTAATCCTGCCCACCAATCTCGTCATATATTACTTCCCTAACTGGCAGCCATCTTCGTCATAAATAGATAAATAATTACTTCGAACCAATTAAAATACAAAATCACATTAACAAATCAAAACAAAATCGTTACAGATTTTTACCTACAGTTTTTCGCTATGCACTAATTGGTGAGCCTTGTTTTATTGAAGTAGTTGAAAATCCCGTTTGTTGTTTTAAATGGAAATTTTACCAATTAATAATTGTGGTGGCAAAATAACGTCATTGTGTTAAGACGGTGACAATGTGCATGGTCATACGTCGGTGCGTTATGCGGAGGAGTTGTGCCAAAGTATTTGAATGGAACAAATATTCTGTAATCATGCATGCGATACTTTGCATGTAGGTGCATATTACATTTGCGTGTAGCTTGGTGATATCATTCATACCTGATGCCGTATGGGGACAGGTGTCAGGCGGGGTTTGAGTATTTACTCGGTTTCATACCATACCATTTACCATATCTGGATAGAATGTCACTGCTGATGAATATATTTAACCTTGCGAAGGACCACCGCATCATTTCGTTTTAACTTCCTCTCTTATTCTGAAAACCGCCATCATCCATAGGTCGATAAATACCAGCTCAAATTGCTCTCTGTAATGTCTTGTGCCGAGAATCACAACTCAGATATCGCGTTTCCGAGCGCCAAATATCCTAATTGTGAATAGTCAGATTTATATTGCATTTCCTAATTGTGAATAGGTGCATTTATGCTGCTGCAGATAATAAGCAAGAAACTGGCCGCCCAGCATTACCGGACGTGATATAATATAGCATAAGCTGATTCACCAGGTACATTGTCCTATTGAAAGTCGTCATGTAATAATCAAAAGACAGAGGCATGTACAATGCTCGAAGTGCATGAATTGATTTATACATGATCCTGACGTTCGGAACCTCTTCCCCTATGTTGCTTGATTTAATATCGCCGAGCGGACATTTCTACGTTATACTGATAATTCAATGCATACGATGAGAGTAGATAATGACCTATGAGATGCCATGCCTACGTCCCAAATGTTAAAACATACGATGAGGGAAGATGATGACATATAATAAATCGGCATCATGGAGGCAGACGCTTGAGTTTCCACTCGGGTGTCTTACAAATAGCTCTACCACTCTACGATGAGGGAAGATGATGACATATAATAAATCGGCATCATGGAGCCAGATGCTTAAGTTTCTACCACTCTGACCGGGACATCTATCTGCCAATATCGCGTAATTCCTTGTGCCTTAACTACTTGCTGTCGTGCATCTTTCGGAGATTGGTTATTATATTGAACCTAGAAACCACCCCTTCCCATATCATCTGCTACAAAGTCCGTGTAATGCAGATGGAAACTACCAAACAGAAGAAATTAGTGACAAATCGATTAAGTATACGAATTTCACTAAGGGTTACTAATTGCATTGCCAGGAAGTGACCCAAGTATTAGGGAAAATCAGGAAATATATTCAATTAAAAAAGCTACACCACATTGGCAAATACATATAACTACTTCCAACGGTGAAAATGACGTTCAAGCTGAGCTAAGCAATCGACTTCACCAAGCAGAATATTGCGTTTATTCTATGATATTCCTCACCATTCATAACCTCTTAATATCACTCCTTACGAGATATTGTCCGGTCATCAAATGTTGGGATGCTGTTGACAACGTTTTTTTGTGAAGCTGTGGTGCTTTATATTTTCACGGTAAATGGAAGCATTCTTGGTGCGTTAGTATCTGCTGCTTGTGTTGTGAGGCTGAATTAAAACAATATTAGGTGCCATAGATTGGATTTATAGGATAACTGCCATGCCCATCACACCTCCTAGGTGTCTGAGAATGTTATATGAATTTCTATGCACTTTAATATGCAGATCTGAGGATATATCGTTTCATTTCCAAAGAATGTTAATGTATATTTCTATAAATCGTCTAGTGCAAATTATCGATTACTGTTATGTTATCCATTCTGTGAGCGCACATCGTCATCCCGAAAAACATCATTCAAAGTTTGTATTTGGTTTATCATGGTGCTTTTGATTGTCTCAAATTGAGACACCAATATGTGTATTATCAAGCTTTACCCCGTTATTTATTTATGGGTATCAAATGGTAATCTGATTAAGTGATGGTGATCCTTCTGTTCGCAAGCATTCGCAATCAGTTGACCTGAATATGTGGAGCAGGCAATGTGGTTGGAAGAAACAATTCCTAAAGTGCAATTTTCATATTACACATTTGTAAAGCACTAGTTATACGCATTGAATTGTCACCTTTGATATGCCATCGCAAAGTTTTATTACAATGTAGATATTCCATTGGCGCGCACCCGTTAGGTTTGTTTCCATATATGGCATGCTGCTGTAATACTGCTGGCCCACATACGTTTAAGACCAGTAGTTATACACCGAGCGGCATCCCTTAACGATGCTATGTTATAGACCTTTATAGCTATTATGTCGAAAGTTTTCTGGCTTTTGCTGAAAAAAAAGTGCACTGATTTTATCGCGCCTTTAGGTAAGGCTTAGATATCATTATTAATTCTTCTATTACGCGTTCTGATTTACTTCAAGTTACCAATGTGGTTTGTAGGTGCACAGGTAAATGAAGAGCTCCGTTTTAAACCAAAGTTGGTTTATTTCTAGTTCTATCCACAAGCAGAAAACAAGGTAGTAGTCAGTGAGTCTCTTTTGAAGCCTCTCTTGGAGTCGACGAGATTCAGTCTCTTTCGAGTCTGGCGGTCTTCCTTCTGACTTCTGTGTGACTTCTGTGAGGATGCGCGTTTTTGTGGGTCTTAAATACGCTAGAATTGGCTTAACCGTCTCCATATAAGGGAATAAATAATTATCCATACCAGAGCTACCTCCCCATTTAATACATTCCGATGGTATGCATCATACGAGGCATCTTGGGGTGAAGGCTATGGTATGGCAGATGAAACATAGCCAATCGGTTGGGATAGGGGTGAGATGCTAGCACACAGCACTCAAAAATGGAAAAGTATTACTCCCTAGTAACCGAGAACATTCCCTGGTAACCAAGATGAGTAAGCAACTGTGCCGATATAAATAGATCTACTTATAGCAACAGCATCACGCTTAATCCTGCCCACCAATCTCGTCATATATTACTTTCCTAACCGGCAGCCATCTTCGTCATAAATAGATAAATACATTACTTCGAACCAATTAAAATACAAAATCACATTAACAAATCAAAACAAAATCGTTACAGATCTTTACCTACAGTTTTTCGCTATGCACTAATTGTTGACCCTTGTTTTATTGAAGTAGTTGAAAATCCCGTTTGTTGTTTTAAATGGAAATTTTACCAATTAATAATTGTAGTGGCAAAATAACGTCATTGTGTTAAGACGGTGACAATTTGCATGGTCATACGTAGGTGCGTTATGCGGCGGAGGAGTTGTGCCAAAGTATTTGAATGGAACAAATATTCTGTAATCATGCATGCGATACTTTGCATGTAGGTGCATATTACATTTGCGTGTAGCTTGGTGATATCATTCATACCTGATGCCGTATGGGGACAGGTGTCAGGCGGGGTTTGAGTATTTACTCGGTTTCATACCATACCATTTACCATATCTGGATAGAATGTCACTGCTGATGAATATATTTAACCTTGCGAAGGATCACCGCATCATTTCGTTTTAACTTCCTCTCTTATTCTGAAAACCGCCATCATCCATAGGTCAATAAATATCAGCTCAAATTGCTCTCTGTAATGTCTTGTGCCGAGAATCACAACTCAGATATCGCGTTTCCGAGCGCCAAATATCCTAGTTGTGAATAGTCAGATTTATATTGCATTTCCTAATTGTGAATAGGTGCATTTATGCTGCTGCAGATAACAAGCAAGAAACTGGCCGCCCAGCATTACCGGACGTGTTCATGCAAGGAGCTCATAACGGCTCTTCCAGTAATGACCACTGTGCCATCATTGCGGAAACACGATAACCGCATTGCATCAAAATAATCGGTTTCTGTCAAATATATATTTTAAACCTTTCTCTCAATAGTCGGTAATATTTGCATCGAGTGAACGATAGAACGGCTCCAAGTCGCTTTGCCAACGCTTTCATGTGACTACGTAGCGCCCGCATATGTTCGTTGAGCCAAATGTAATGAGTGAGTAACAAATAACAGCTCGGTAAATTATGTCAAACAGAACAAGCGTCTAACATAACGCACCAACGATAAATTAACAGCGATATATTACATTACAACGGTGTGCCAAAGGCGGGACCTATTCATAATGCAATGCATCTTAATCGTGTTGAAGCAAAATGCAAATATTGTTGCCACATTAGAGTTGGTGTATATACAGTATTGGATGCTTTCACAGCAGCTGATAATGAATGTTTGTGAACAAAGGAGCGCGATAATTATATGCACTATGCTATCAAGAGGAATGTATTTGATAAAGCTCGGTTTGTCTACATGGGGCGTGGATGTGGGCTGTAAATCAATAATTGATGCATGGGAAGTAGCCACCTGGAAGGCCCATAACAGCGGAAAAAGAAGTAGTTAAACCAAAAGCAGTCAAATGAAATTGGAAAATGTAAATTCCTTGCCACAATGCTAGATACACAGTTAAACTAGATGAAACTGACGATCATGTCTCTTTGATGTCGAACATATATTTTCTTATGTCATCATCTTCCCTTCTCGTTTGCGTTGGATGGACATGCTTGGCGTTACAGTGGAGATCTTTCTCGTGAGACGACGCCTTCTGGCTATGTTGAATCATGTGGCATACAATGGTATTCATAATTGAAGCGTCGTAGTAATATAGTTTAAATCTATCCTCCAGCCAAAGTGGGATGCATGCAATGACAAAACTGCTCAAACGTTATGAGACGCAATCATGAGCAGCGCTAATTGTTCCGGATTTATTGAATTAGCTGAAATATAACACCATTAAAACAGATTAACAGGTATTTTATTGGATATTAAATGGTGTGGTTTATATGTAACATAACGCCTTTCTTTGTAAACCTTGCAATCATGCTCTAGTATCCGTTTTTGTCTTACCTATGTACTTCTTAAACTATGTTGTACGATTTGGTCCAGCTGCTACAGTCCCTCCTAGAAAAGAAACCAGCACTTCGTTAAACGACTTTTCCTTGGCAAAATTGCATTTGACAAATAAGAATATGAAAATGTACCGTAGCATGTTGTGATGTTTGCATGCAGTCATATAACTGTTATATCAATGGCAAAGAAATAGAGATAAAACGTGCCTGTGAAAATGACAAATTACCAAAGCAAGCCTGACGAAAATTGCAAATCGCATCATGGTTGGTGACATAATTAATTGCTCATCACTGCATAATATAAAGGATGCAAAATATATATCTTTGATAATTGGCGGGCCTTATTCAATTTAGCACTTGTAATTACGTCTTCCGCTACCGACGAGGCGAACGATACGACGTAAGAGAAACTTTCGGCAAGGATACATTAGATCAAGTGTTAGATATTCGATGAAACCGTCGAATAATCTGAAGTGGGGGTTGAGAGGGTCTGCTGAGTATTAAGAGGCGATGCGCACTCTTTGTCAGCTGATGTGACCCGTGTCTTGCTGGGACTCCTAGCGACTTCAGACGTATATTGGATGGCTTTTAATACTAAATTTATGCTATAAAGACTTGAGTGGATGATTGCATTCAAAGATATGACACTTTAGACAGGTTGTTAATGCAGCTTCATTTTCAAATAATGTGTGTTTATTCCATTGTTTTTTTGGAGTAACGCACTTATGAATGGTTTATGCTCATATTGAGTTAGTCATCACAAAAAAGCTTGAGCTGTTTTCATTGGTTAGAGGCAAGATGCGAGTGACCAAACCATTCTATGTGACATACTGTTGGCGAGAGGTATTTGGACACCATATTGAGTCTTTGACATCATCAGATTGACTTGATGCGATAGGATGATCGTCACCAAGGTGGTTCCCTGTTCTCCATAATAACATAGTAGCCATTCCTGAAAGATTCACACCGAGGCCTTTGCAACATGCTTTCTCTTTTTTCCCGTTTGATTGCAATGTCAACTAATCATCGTGTGCGCAATTATTGCTAATTAGTATCTTCCGAGGAATGTAGCAACTAGCTTGATCACAACCTTTCTTGCATAGAAATCGTCAGAAACTCACATGTGATCATGAATTGAAAGTTGCATGAACGATAGTATGAAGTCGCTTTCATTAAATCGTATAAAATATTGAGTTTATATCGAATTAAATAGCGTTATTACCTGATACTTCGTCCACCAATCGCATTCTGGTCGGATGTCTCAATCTCATCGTGTGGTGCGCCTCGTCAGTTTTGCATGAAATACTTGCTAGTGCTCCATCGGACACGAGATGTAAAATATCTCACATCGACATTCGCAACAAATGTCATCATTTAATATCCTTTTGCTGACTGCTTTCTGTAACCTATATTTGTTATCTAGTAATAGCATATATTGTGTTACCGCAAATACACCACTTAGAATTATCGTTGAACTTAATTTATCCATATTCCCCACCAGTTATTTAATTTCCACACCACTGCTACTAATGGTGTCGCTCTTTGGTTGCATGTACAATTGCGTTTTCAAATTTGCATAAAACAGAATATAAAATATCTATTCGAATGTACGGACTTTTTCGTTTGCATGCTCTTTCTTCATAACGCATGAATTATTGTTCCTGCTTTAAATCTTCCATATGGGCGGATTGATAAGATACAAGAAGTGTAGCTCTCAAATTGGCGATAGGGAAAAGGAAATGCTGATGTTTTGGCTAAAAAAACAGGCATTCAAACATAAATATATCACCATAAATATATCTGTTCAGTCACAGATGCGACGATAATGAGTAATATATTCTATGATCTATGGAATCATTATATGCACTTTTGTAGAGCTGAATTCAGTTTAATTATTTGAACAATACCTATCCCATGCACCTTATTTTATATTAATCGCCTAGCGACTCTATTTATGTTGGATCTGTATTGTAAACAACAATTTCAGTTTTAACCTATATTTAAACCCATACGCAACCAGGAAAGGTTATTTGCGATCGGGTACGTTTTGACTATTCTTCTATGTATTACTGTTTAACAAAGAATACAATTTTCATCTAGTTTTGCTTGATTCAGGCGATATAATATAGCATAAGCTGATTCACCAGGTACATTGTCCTATTGAAAGTCGTCATGTAATAATCAAAAGACAGAGGCATGTACAATGCTCGAAGTGCATGAATTGATTTATACATGATCCTGACGTTCGGAACCTCTTCCCCGATGTTGCTTGATTTAATATCGCCGAGCGGACATTTCTACATTATACTGATAATTCAATGCATACGATGAGAGTAGATAATGACCTATGAGATTGCCATGCCTACGTCCCAAATGTTAAAACATACGATGAGGGAAGATGATGACATATAATAAATCGGCATCATGGAGCCAGATGCTTGAGTTTCCCCTCGGGCGTCTTTCAAATAGCTCTACCACTCTGACCCGGGATATCTATCTGCCAATATCGCGTAATTCCTTGTGCCTTAACTACTTGCTGCCGTGCATCTTTCGGAGATTGGTTATTGTCATGACCCATAACCTAGAAACCACCCCTTCCCATATCATCTGCTACAAAGTCCGTGTAATGCAGATGGAAACTACCAAACAGAAGAAATTAGTGACAAATCGATTAAGTATACGAATTTCACTAAGGGTTACTAATTGCATTGCCAGGAAGTGACCCAAGTATTAGGGCAAAGCAGGAAATATATTCAATTAAAAAAGCTACACCACATTGGCAAATACATATAACTACTTCCAACGGTGAAAATGACGTTCAAGCTGAGCAAAGCAATCGACTTCACCAAGCAGAATATTGCTTTTATTCTATGATATTCCTCACCATTCATAACCTCTTAATATCACTCCTTACGAGATATGTCCGGTCATCAAATGTTGGGATGCTGTTGACAACATTTTTTGCGAAGCTGTGGTGCTTTATATTTTCACGGTAAATGGAAGCATTCTTGGTGCGTTAGTATCTGCTGCTTGTGTTGTGAGGCTTAATTAAAACAATATTATGTGCCATAGATAGGATTTATAGGATAACTGCCATGCCCATCACACCTCCTAGGTGTCTGAGAATTTTATATGAATTTCTATGCACTTTAATATGCAGATCTGAGGATATATCGTTTCATTTCCAAAGAATGTTAATGTATATTTCTATAAATCGTCTAGTGCAAATTGCAGATTACTGTTATGTTATCCATTCTGTGAGCGCACATCGTCATCCCGAAAAACATCATTCAAAGTTTGCATTTGGTTTATCATGGTGCTTTTGATTGTCTCAAATTGATACACCAATATATGTATTATCAAGCTTTACCCCGTTATTTATTTATGGGTATCAAATGGTAATCTGATTAAGTGATGGTGATCCTTCTGTTCGCAAGCATTCGCAATCAGTTGACCTGAATATGTTGAGCAGGCAATGTGGTTGGAAGAAACAATTCCTAAAGTGCAATTTTCATATTACACATTTGTAAAGCACTAGTTATACGCATTGAATTGTCACCTTTGATATGCCATCGCAAAGTTTTATTACAATGTAGATATTCCATTGGCGCGCACCCGTTAGGTTTGTTTCCATATATGGCATGCTGCTGTAATACTGCTGGCCCACATACGTTTAAGACCAGTAGTTATACACCGAGCGGCATCCCTTAACGATGCTATGTTATAGACCTATATAGCTATTATGTCGAAAGTTCTGATTTACTTCACATTACCAATGCGTGGTTTGTAGGTGCACAGGTAAATGAAGGGCTCCGTTTTAAACCAAAGTTGGTTTATTTCTAGTTCAATCCACAAGCAGAAACAAGGTAGTAGTCAGTGAGTCTCTTTTGAAGCCTCTCTTGGAGTCGACGAGAGTCAGTCTCTTTCGAGTCTTTCGAGTCTGGCGGTCTTCCTTCTGACTTCTGTGTGACTTCTGTGAGGATGCGCGTTTTTGTGGGTCTTAAATACGCTAGAATTGGCTTAACCGTCTCCATGTAAGGGAATAAATAATTATCAATACCAGAGCTACCTCCTCATTTAACACATTCCGATAATATGCATCATACGAGGCATCTTGGGGTGAAGGCAATGGTATGGCAGATGAAACATAGCCAATCGGTTGGGATTGCGGTTGAGATGCTAGCACACAGCACTCAAAAATGGAAAAGTATTACTCCCTAGTAACCGAGAACATTCCCTGGTAACCAAGATGAGTAAGCAACTGTGCCGATATAAATAGATCTACTTATAGCAACAGCATCACGCTTAATCCTGCCCACCAATCTCGTCATATATTACTTCCCTAACCGGCAGCCATCTTCGTCATAAATAGATAAATAAATTACTTCGAACCAATTAAAATACAAAATCACATTAACAAATCAAAACAAAATCGTTACAGATTTTTACCTACAGTTTTTCGCTATGCACTAATTGGTGAGCCTTGTTTTATTGAAGTAGTTGAAAATCCCGTTTGTTGTTTTAAATGGAAATTTTACCAATTAATAATTGTGGTGGCAAAATAACGTCATTGTGTTAAGACGGTGACAATGTGCATGGTCATACGTAGGTGCGTTATGCGGAGGAGTTGTGCCAAAGTATTTGAATGGAACAAATATTCTGTAATCATGCATGCGATACTTTGCATGTAGGTGCATATTACATTTGCGTGTAGCTTGGTGATAGCATTCATACCTGATGCCGTATGGGGACAGGTGTCAGGCGGGGTTTGAGTATTTACTCGGTTTCATACCATACCATTTACCATATCTGGATAGAATGTTACTGCTGATGAATATATTTAACCTTGCGAAGGACCACCGCATCATTTCGTTTTAACTTCCTCTCTTATTCTGAAAACCGCCATCATCCATAGGTCAATAAATACCAGCTCAAATTGCTCTCTGTAATGTCTTGTGCCGAGAATCACAACTCAGATATCGCGTTTCCGAGCGCCAAATATCCTAATTGTGAATAGTCAGATTTATATTGCATTTCCTAATTGTGAATAGGTGCATTTATGCTGCTGCAGATAATAAGCAAGAAACTGGCCGCCCAGCATTACCGGACGTGTTCACGCAAGGAGCTCATAACGGCTCTTCCAGTAATGACCACTGTGCCATCATTGCGGAAACACGATAACCGCATTGCATCAAAATAATCGGTTTCTGTCAAATATATAATTTAAACCTCTCTCTCAATAGTCGGTAATATTTGCATCGAGTGAACGATAGAACAGCTCCAAGTCGCTTTGTCAACGCTTTCATGTGACTACGTAGCGCCCGCATATGTTCGTTGAGCCAAATGTAATGAGCGAGTAACAAATAACAGCTCGGTAAATCATGTCAAACAGAACAACCGTCTAACATAACGCACCAATGATAAATTAACAGCGATATTTTACATTACAACGGTGTGCCAAAGGCGGGACCTATTCATAATGCAATGCATCTTAATTGTGTTGAAGCAAAATGCAAATATTGTTGCCACATTAGAGTTGGTGTATATACAGTATTGGATGCTTTCACAGCAGCTGATAATGAATGTTTGTGAACAAAGGAGCGCGATTATTATAAGCACTGTGCTATCAAGAGGAATGCATTTGATAAAACTCGGTTTGTCTACATGGGGCGTGGATGTGGGCTGTAAATCAATAATTGATGCATGGGAAGTAGCCACCTGGAAGGCCCATAACAGCGGAAAAAGAAGAAGTTAAACCAAAAGCAGTCAAATGAAATTGGAAAATGTAAATTCCTTGCCATAATGCTAGAAACACAGTTAAACTAGATGAAACTGACGATCATGTCTATTTGATGTCGAACATATATTTTCTTAAGTCATCATCTTCCCTTCTTGTTTGTGTTGGATGAACATGCTTGGCGTTGCAGTGGAGATGTATCTCGTGAGACGACGCCTTCTGGCTATGTTGAACCATGTGGCTTAACATGGTATTAATAATTGAAGCGTCGTAGTAATGTGGTTTACATCGATACTCCAGCCACAATGGGATGCATTCAATGACCAAATTGATCAAACGTTATGAAACGCAATCATGAGCAGCGCTGATGGTTTCTGAGCAAAAACAAATCCGGATTTTTTAACACTGTATTAGCTGAAATATAACACCATCAAAACAGAATTACGGGTATTTCATCGGATATCTAATGTTGTGGTTTATGTATAACATATCGGTTCATAACGCCTTTCTGTGTAAACCTTACAATTCTTTGGCAAAAGAGCAATGGATAAATACGAATATGAAATGGACGGTAGCTTGTTGTGATGATTGCATGCAGTCATATAACTGTTATATCAATGGCAAAGAAAGTGAGATAAAACGTGCCTGTGAAAATGACAAATTACCAAAGCAAGCCTGACGAAAATTGCAAATCGCATCATGGTTGGTGACATAATTAATTGCTCATCACTGCATAATTTAAAGGATGCAAAATATATATCTTTGATAATTGGCGCGCCTTATTCAATTTAGCACTTGTAATTACGTCTTCCGCTACCGACTAGGCGAACGATACGACGTAAGAGAAACTTTCGGCAAGGATACATTAGATCAAGTGTTAGATATTCGATGAAACCGTCGAATAATCTGAAGTGGGGGCTGAGAGGGTCTGCTGAGTATTAAGAGGCGATGCGCACTCTTTGTCAGCTGATGTGACCCGTGTCTTGCCGGGACTCCTATATATTGGATGGCTTTTAATACTAAATTTATGCTATAAAGACTTGAGAGGATGATTGCATGCACAGATATGACACTTTAGACAGGTTGTTAATGCAGCTTCATTTTCAAATAATGTGTGTATATTCCATTGTTTTTTTGGGATTAACGCACTTATGAATGGTTTATGCTCATATTGAGTAAGTCATCACAAAAAAGCTTGAGCTGTTTTCATTGGTTAGCGGCAAAATGCGAGTGACCAAACCATTCTATGTGACATACTGTTGGCGAGAGGTATTTGGACACCATATTGAGTCTTTGACATCATCAGATTGACTTGATGCGATAGGATGATCGTCACCAAGGTGGTGCCCTGTTCTCCATAATAACATAGTAGCCATTCCTGAAAGATTCACACCGAGGCCTTTGCAACATGCTTTCTCAGATCTAGCCTTCTTTCATGCGATTTTTGAAACCTCATCCAAGATGAATCCTGAGTCATGAACAGAGCTGCACCTGCAGACCAGCTATCTTGTATCATTCATTTTAGCCATGAACGTGTAAAATGCAGCCTGTGGCCTACTTGGCATTGCTGGGAAATTGATCTGTCTTGGCCGGGGCATGACGAAAAGTAAGCATAATGAGATCCTGTAAATTGAATATCTTGTCGAACTGCATGTGATGATGGAATTAGAAAGAGTCCAGGTTCATCTTGGATGATGTTACTATAGTCAAACTTAGAAGGACTAGATATTAGACAGCACTATATATACAGGTGGATGTCACTGAGGTAGTAGGCGTGCGATTATTGCGAATTTATCATCTGGTATCCACCAATTGCTAACACATATCGTCGTTTGCAAGGCATCTCTAAGGAACGCATTGAATACATAACATCTGTAAAATAAAATTCTTTGCTTTGCGATTATATGTCAAATGGCTAGCGCTGTTTGTAGATCATACTTTTGTTGATGAGACAATCTGTGCTATTTGAATTCAACGTGACGAAGAGAAGCTATGTTCATTTATAATACATTATTGAACATAGAAATATATGTTTGACTGCAAAGCTCTGTGGCAAACAGAAACACGACTCACAGAAAGGATGACTGAAGAAAGAAACATGCTATGCCGGTCAAGAATATACAAAATGTATCGGCGAGATATTTAGGGGTGGTGGGGAGGTTCAATGCCCCCTGAGGCGGGGGAATATTATAGTAAGCATTGAAGGCACTTATGGCTAGGTAAGAGTTTGCCCATCATTTCTACAAGAATACGACAGTATTGTGTTGTCGTGTGTTGCTATGATGTAAGCTTGATATGTGGATGGGTGTGTAACGCGCCGATCAGACGCAGCACAGAAAGTGATCAATATCAAACACAGAGTTAACCTTTAACGGGTTTGCCGTCCACTCTATCGTGGGAAGCCTGGATTCGACGGTATCATGTGTGCTTTCCAGCTCATGATGTTGTATGACCCCGTCTTTCAAGTGCTATTCCTGGGATCGAACTTATGGCACTACTGAGGAGGGATTGTAAGGCACGCGTCGATCAAAAAATGTCTATTGCGTTAGAATGCAAATCTGTAAGGAACGCTGGCTATGTGCACCAATCAAATGTATTATGCTTGTTGATCATGCTCATGAGCCGGTGAAAACATGTTTTACTCTTAAAGCACATTCTTCGCGCCAGGCCGTTTATGCTTTGTCGGCATAGAATTATGATACACTTATGCCACTCACAATGTTTATCATCCTGGTCAACTAGTCAAACAGTATAGCTACTCGACTTGTCCGCTACTCATTTGAATATGGAGAGCTGTTTTCATTGCGCTGATATGGTTTGGTTTGACCAATACCAAGAAAGGGTATCAACAGCGACAGCAACAAGACAACAGCGAACCAAAACCATCGTGAATAACACATGATGCACTTTCTAATCATAAAGACTCGGTTGAAGAAGTAGAACACAGCAGCAAAATCGGCACAAGAAATTTCGTTAATTGAATCAATAACATCATGTGGTCATGATTATGCTGATAAACCTCATAGCAGATTATCATCAAGATAATCTAGTGATAAAGGCATCTTTACCGCTCCCAGCATCTCGATGTACATCTGTTTTCCATTTGCTTCTTATGGCTACTAGCCGTCGCAAACACAATTATTGCTTAGCAATATCGTCCGAGAGGGCTATCAAATATCACCAAAATTGACGGGAATATTTGAGGTTAACAGGAGCAAAATATTCACGGCAATTCTTCCATCGATTATGTAAATTAAATATATCACATCGCAACAAATGCAAACATTTAATATTATTTTTCTGACTGCTTGTAGTAAATGTTGAGTAATATCCAACTTTGTGTCACCAAGCAGACGCCATCGATTATAGTCGTTCGGTTTTATTTGTTAATTTGTCATTTTCCCCACTATTGATTCAATCTCTACACTACTGCTTCTAATGAAGCAGTTATTTGATTGCATGCTATCATCACAACATTTTAAAATTTGCTGACTTTTTCGTTTGTTGTTCCTTTCTAAAATCTCCTATGTAGTTGGATGGATTAAATACAAGATGTCGATAATGAAAGCAATGTTTTGGTTAAAAAAGTGGGCATTCCAACTGAAATATATCACCATAATTATATAGATAAAATCACAGATGCAATCATAATGATTAATACATTCTATGATCGGCAGGTAAAATCCGTGGGGTTTACAAAACATCAATGTGGTAGACTTCTAGTGACTCTTGGTTTTTATCTTTTCCTAGTGCATATCAGCGGTACTGTAGACACAACGTGACGGTTAGTCAGAGAGCTTGAACCATGCTATTCTGTACGATTGAATTCTATATCACAATTTTATCAATTCTTGTCCCATGGGCTTCATTTATATTCATCACTTCTCCAGATTTCCCAATATTTATGTTGCAGATAATAACAAGTGCAAAGCGGACAACCACTGACCGGCCAGCATTAATGGCCGTTTCCATGCAAGGAGCTCATAACCTCTCTCTCAGTAATGGCCACTATGCCATCATTTAGCACTGAGCGCCAACACGATTATCACATAGCATCGAAAGAATTGGATTCGGTCAAATATACAATCGAAGCTGTCGTAATTGCATCGAGTTGACGATAGAATGCCACCAAGTCGCCAGCCCTGTAATGTGACTACGTAGCGCCAGCACAACCGTAATAAGCACGTGACAAATAAAATGCAGTGTTAGGCAACGAGATGTCGACAAATAGCAATTCTTTCACATGGAATCAGTTGGTAACAAATAACGAGTCTGTGAATTATAATGAGAGGTTAACAAATAACGAAAGAGTCATAGACAATGAACTGTTAGCAAATAAAGTGTCGGTCAAACACAATGACCTAGTCATAAATAATGAGCCGGCCATTTACAATAAGCTAATGACAACAACGAGTTAGTATTATACAAAGCATCAGTCACAATTAACGAGTTGGTAATTTACAATGAGGTACTCAAAAACAAAGGTTGGGTAATATTGCATGAATTGTTCATAAAAAAACTAGGTGGTCATAAACAACGACCTATGTAATAAGTGGGGAGTGGCTCTCAAGTCAGATATGGATCGGAGAATGCAGCTAGGGAACGGGTCTAAAGACAGGCATTGATCGGAGGATGCTGCTGGGGAGTGGGTATCAAATCAGACATTGATCGAAGGATGCTTTTGGGAAGTGGCTCTCAAGTCGGACATTGATCAGAGAATGCTACTTGGGAGTGGGTCTCAAATCAGACATTGATCGGAAGATGCTTCTGGGGTGTCTCAAGTCAGACATCAACCAAAGGACACAGCTGGTGTGTGAGTCTCAAGTCACACATTGATCGGAGAATGCTACTTGGGAATGGGTCTCAAATCAAACATTGGTCGGAGGATACTGCGGAGTGGGTCTCAAGTCAAACATTGATTGGATGATGCTGCTTGGGAGATGGTCTCAAATCAGACATTGACCAAAGAACACCGTTGGTGAGTGGGTCTCAAGACAGTCATTGATAGGAGAATGCTGCTGGGGAGTTGGTCTCAAATCAGACATTGATCTGATGATGCTGATGGGGAGTGGGTCAGACATTGATTGGAGGATGCTGCTTGGGAGTGGGTCTCAAGTCAGACATTGATTGGAGGATGCTGCTGGGGAGTGGGTCTCAAATCGACCATCAACCGAAGGACACCGTTAGGAAGTGGCTCTCAAGTTAGACATTGATTGTAGGACGCCGCTGGGGAGTGGGTCTCAAATCAGACATTGATTGGAGGATGTTACCGGGGAGTGGGTTTCATGTTTTTGCGTGTCAGCCCACCTCAACCCACAACCAACAACCCAAAGCCCTGTGTTGTGTTTGGAATTTGATCATCAAGATAAGACAAGAGAACACTTGTTAATACCTCAGGCCATGAAGGTGGCTCCAGAACACAAAATTAAAGACAATACCTCTGGTCCATAAGTGTTTTTATATTGGACGCATGTTTCCATTTATGGTTTGTAAATACTTTACTCTAGTTATAGTGCGATTAATAGGCGTTTTAAAACTCGAAAAGTTCAATATATGTAATAAAACTAGCCTCAAATGACACTTGATAATTCACTGCATCAAATGATATGCAAAAAAACAATATGCCAAGAAGGATGGGAACCAGTACAGCGTAAAAGCGACGCAGTGATATCTTGTAATAACTGGAGACAACCCTCGATGACGTAATACATTAATCTTCCAATGTATAAAATATGCACAGAAAAATGTGCATTGAATCGCACCACCGTTCCCACTGCATGTACCATCGACACAGTCGTAATAACCAGAATGCGCTGGGATAGCTTTCTACTCTTTGCGATCAAAAGCCTAAATCGTCAATCACAAGGACATACAATCGATTCCCATGCATACTTCACTGCGATATCCTTACGGCCCACTGCTGTTGCCAACAATATCCATCAACCCTTGCCAATGTGACTTGTGTAGCAAGGCGACACGTGTTAAGATGATGCTTCACATCAAAAGACGAATATCCGACTAATATCAATTTCGTAAAGAGATCAAGAGACAATCCATGTTCGTCTTTCACGCCCCACAAGGTTTTAATAGCCGACTACATAGGTATATGGATGTGTGTCATGTAAGCCCAATACCATATTATATTGTCCGTATAAATACCGACTTGATGGCTATATTGATTTGCAGACGTAGAATATCAATGTTTATTCTATCTCACATTGGATTAGAATAGTAAATGGTTTAAAAAACACATTGTGGTTGGTTTATACAAGCATATCTATTGCTTGAACTACAGAACTCCTCATATATCAATGGATTGGAAGGTTTCTTATTTACGTGCACATGGTCAAAACGTTATTTGTTGAGTGGCGATTGTTGCAACCGAATAATTTAAAAGGATGAATGCATTTCAGGCAAGTCAAATGTAATCCTGACATCAATATTTCTTTCATACTAGAATTAAAAACATTCAATTCACTTTCTGAGCCTTATACTTGGCTATTTCACATGACCAGCTCATACGGAACCACCCACTAAGAAGCGTTAGAGGTTTACGTATGATGTTATGGGCAAATGTGGACGCTATTTTTGTCTAATGACACGGTTGGCGAGAGATATTTTGACACCATATTGTGTCGTTGAGAGAAACAGTTTTACTCGATGCGAAAAATTATCGTCTACAAGGTGGCGCTCTGTGCTTCATAATGACAAAGTAGCCATTTCTGAAAGATCCTTAACGAGCCCTTTGCGTGGAGACGACATTTATGTTGGGCGGTCAGTTTATATGCTGCATAAATATATATTTTCATTATAAGAAATTGCGGCTGCTGGAAGCGGCAGGGGCCATCAGGTGTAAGATTTACCTAAGGCCCTCTGTGTGCAGAAATAAGCGGTTCCTGAATTTTGAGGGACGGAGTTGATGTACACTTACTTTAAGACAAATCAAGACCCTCCGTCTTGATGCAAACATCCGATGCAATCAAACGCCATGCGCTCCTTATAGAGTTTAGAGAGTAAGCACGGGTCATGTAGATATTGTTAGGGTGATGTTGACGCCCACGGTCGAAATAATACAACTTAAATCACAAACAATACCTGTTTGTAAATCTGCTTAGAAACTAATACCATAATATACTGACTTCCTAACAGAAATATTCTTTACATTATCTTCTTTAATAAAGTCATGGCTGAAAAGTCTTCTCATCCCTAATAAGCCTGACGAATGCGACCAATTTATTCCGATCCATGTTTTGTCCATGTAATGCCCTCATGCATTACTATGATGTGTCAGCCCACAATCAGCCGTATCACACCTTATGGTGGCTTAGTTCGGCTTTCATAGGATGTTACTTTAACGACACCACCGCCCTCATATTCACATCCAGTGCCAGCCGTGCATATCTTCAGTTGCTGTGATATAATCCCCCAAATGGACAGCAAATAGACACCAACACGGACACTGTACGATGTGGCGCATCATGAACGATTTCCTCTCTTTCATGTATAACAGCTCTTATATAAATAGAGATCACGAATGTGCAGCTGCAGAATCCTTTAACCCGAATATTGATTAATTAATGCTGACTGCATTTGATCTATGGTCACCAATACCATATCATGGCGCAATTTACATTCCGCCACATTTGCAGTGAGGTAAGCAGAATTTATGTCAGTTCTGTCTCGCTAGGTTTTTAAAGCGTGTCATGATATTGACAATGTTGACGGGTCGTTATTTGATCTATGTATCAGACAATTTCTTATTTTGTCATAGGCGCAGGAGGAGCCATTCTGATAACACATTTTAGTCAAGCTGAAATTACCTGTCTAGGGACGATGACGGTTACCGGTTAAAGAAAAGATAATTGCACAAGTTACATTCGTCACAGTTGGCCGCATATGCAGTGATGTTAGCAAAATTGATGTCAGTTCTGCGACGCTGCATCGTTCAAAGCGTGGCAGTAACTGATTACTGGGCACAAGATTTTGACAGATTGTATTTAATCTGTGTATCCTTTCAGTGCGAGACTGGTGTGAAGTTCGTTAAAAGACATAACCACATACCAAAAAAAAAACCTTCATTGGTTGGACACACACGACTGGCACTCTTAGGTTGGTTGATAAGATTCCAAACAGCGTTTAAGCTAAGGACCGTTTCAATTTTTTTTATTTACTACGCGGTCTCTCAAGAATACTATGGTTGTGACAAAATCATGTGCATAATCCATTCTGTATACGTTGGTGCACACTTCACTTGATGCACAGAAGCGGAAACATTACGGTGGATGACAAGGTGTAATCTCAGCTTCTTCATATTTCCACCACTTGCTCTAAATTCGAACAAAGGTTTTTTACAATATCGGGGAAGGGACAAGGTAAAATAACTCGAACTATGAATTGATGTTCTATTCTTACTATTTGATTCCTGGTCTACCGGTTAGGTGTGAACCAAAATCATATCAGCATATTGCATATAAATGTTGGCTGAATAGTCATCGAATCAACAAATAATCCTGACGAATGCAACCGATTTGTCCAGATTCAAATTGTGGCTATGTAATACCCTGATGCATTACTATAATGCAACAGCCCACAAACAGTCGCATCATGCCTCATTGTGATTTAGAATTCCATATGATGTTACTTTAATGAAAACACCGCCCACACAATCACATTCAATGCCGGTCGCGCTTACCTTTAGTTCCTGAAAACGACCATCACTGATATTTAGCATTATGATGTAGAAATATAGAAAAGCAAATTACGAATGTGCAACTGAAATCATTTTATCCGGACAGTGATTAATTAATGTTGACTGTTTATTGGCTTCAACAATGGCCCTCTCTTTTACCCCATTTCATTGTCCTTTGGATGACCACCTCACTCATGGCAACTACCGCCAATGTGTTAATTGAAGCACTCATTGATTCAATAGTAGTTTCAGACTCTTGTATGAAATTGACTGATTGTGTATTGCAGTATTGCGACGCTACACACAGCAGTCTGCATTTAAGCCTTGACACCTACCGCATCCAATTTATCACAGTCATATGCAGCACGATAATGCATGATAGACGACTCGTGGTGTCTTATTAGCTGACCAGAACTCATAAAATGAACTCGCTTTGGATCCATTAATGTGATATAGTTTCTGAGCAGCTAAAACTGGTGTGTGACTAACAGTTCCGTCTAATGCGCGATCAAAGATTTCATAGGTGTTCGATATTCTGGTGAATGCAGGTAACAAATATTCCAACTTAATTCACCCACCACACACTTGGCGAGTTATGTCCGTCCGGATATAATGGGCTTGATTGCTATTTTATGTCTGTATGGATGCCTTCTCGAGGCTTAGCATTTAATAACCGGCAGATATTGTGTATTATAATCATATATATTGATTTCCTACGAAATATTAAATATATTGCAACCTTCATCAATGCATTTGAATTATCTTTTTTTAAAGTAAATGTCAAACCATCAAAAGTGTATTACATTTTAACATTGCCATACTACTAACCATCAATAATCTTGCACACACAATTCTGGTTAGGTTTTGACGAAACTAGTATATTAGAATCTTTACACGAGAGCGCAAGGATCAGCTATCAGTTTGACAATTATGGTGCAGCAACTATTAAATCAACCATGAAATTAATATAAAGGCAACCTAGAATTAACTATACTTACATTATATCGCCCAGATAGCAAGTTAAGCACAGGTAGCATCATATGCAATGATTCGTGACTGATGTACGGACAAGTTTACCTACGAAGCTATATTGAAGTCAAGTTGGTATGGGCAGAACCAATGACAATGGCCATTACATTGTGGCCTTTTACTATTGATCACATATGGCATTAAATTAATGTCTTAACGATCCTCTCAAACATTGTGGTTTATTAGTGAAATGAGTTCTCGTTCATACGTTGGTACGACACCACCCAAATTTACTAAACATACACCATATACATATTTCGACGTGGTAGCCTCATTACGTAAATTTCATCCCTGACCTTCATGCTGGTATCTGCAAACCACTGAAGCCGCAGTGTATGTGAATAGCAAACATAATATCAATCAAAAATGCTTCACTCAAGCGAATTTGGAAATGAATTGTAACAGCATCAGCCTTTTACATAGTATATGTCGTGGAGACCCTCGTTGTAAGCACACATTGATCGGAGAATGCTACTTGGGAATGGGTCTCAAATCAGACATTGGTCGGAGGATACTGCGGAGTGGGTCTCAAGTCAAACATTGATTGGATGATGCTGCTTGGGAGATGGTCTCAAATCAGACATTGACAAAAGAACAATGTTGGTGAGTGGGTCTCAAGACAGTCATTGATAGGAGAATGCTGCTGGGGAGTTGGTCTCAAATCAGACATTGATCTGATGATGCTGATGGGGAGTGGGTCAGACATTGATTGGAGGATGCTGCTTGGGAGTGGGTCTCAAGTCAGACATTGATTGGAGGATTCTGCTGGGGAGTGGGTCTCAAATCGACCATCAACCGAAGGACACCGTTAGGAAGTGGCTCTCAAGTTAGACATTGATTGTAGGACGCCGCTGGGGAGTGGGTCTCAAATCAGACATTGATTGGAGGATGCTACCGGGGAGTGGGTTTCATGTTTTTGCGTGTCAGCCCACCTCAACCCACAACCAACAACCCAAAGCCCTGTGTTGTGTTTGGAATTTGATCATCAAGATAAGACAAGAGAACACTTGTTAATACCTTAGGCCATGAAGGTGGCTCCAGAACACAAAATTAAAGACAATACCTCTGGTCCATAAGTGTTTTTATATTGGACGCATGTTTCCATTTATGGTTTGTAAATACTTTACTCTAGTTATAGTGCGATTAATAGGCGTTTTAAAACTCGAAAAGTTCAATATATGGAATAAAACTAGCCTCAAATGACACTTGATAATTCACTGCATCAAATGATATGCAAAAAAAACAATATGCCAAGAAGGATGGGAACCAGTACAGCGTAAAAGCGACGCAGTGATATCTTGTAATAACTGGAGACAACCCTCGATGACGTAATACATTTTCCAATGTATAAAATATGCACAGAAAAATGTGCATTAAATCGCACCACCGTTCCCACTGCATGTACCATCGACACAGTCGTAATAACCAGAATGCGCTGGGATAGCTTTCTACTCTTTGCGATCAAAAGCCTAAATCGTCAATCACAAGGACATACAATCGATTCCCATGCATACTTCACTGCGATATCCTTACGGCCCACTGCTGTTGCCAACAATATCCATCAACCTTGCCAATGTGACTTGTAGCAAGGCGACACGTGTTAAGATGATGCTTCACATCAAAAGACGAATATCCGACTAATATCAATTTCGTAAAGAGATCAAGAGACAATCCATGTTCGTCTTTCACGCCCCACAAGGTTTTAATAGCCGACTACATAGGTATATGGATGTGTGTCATGTAAGCCCAATACCATATTATATTGTCCGTATAAATACCGACTTGATGGCTATATTGATTTGCAGACGTAGAATATCAATGTTTATTCTATCTCACATTGGATTAGAATAGTAAATGGTTTAAAAGACACATTGTGGTTGGTTTATACAAGCATATCTATTGCTTGAACTACAGAACTCCTCATATATCAATGGATTGGAAGGTTTCTTATTTACGTGCACATGGTCAAAACGTTATTAGTTGAGTGGCGATTGTTGCAACCGAATAATTTAAAAGGGATGAATGCATTTCAGGCAAGTCAAATGTAATCCTGACATCAATATTTCTTTCATACTAGAATTAAAAACATTCAATTCACTTTCTGAGCCTTATACTTGGCTATTTCACATGACCAGCTCATACGGAACCACCCACTAAGAAGCGTTAGAGGTTTACGTATGATGTTATGGGCAAATGTGGACACTATATTTGTCTAATGACACGGTTTGCGAGAGATATTTTGACACCATATTGTGTCGTTGACAGAACCAGTTTTACTCGATGCGAAAAAATTATCGTCTACAAGGTGGCGCTCTGTGCTTCGTAATGACAAAGTAGCCATTCCTGAAAGATCCTTAGCGAGCCCTTTGCGTGGAGACGACATTTATGTTGGGCGGTCAGTTTATATGCTGCATAAATATATATTATCATGGCGCAATTTACATTCCGCCACATTTGCAGTGAGGTAAGCAGAATTTATGTCAGTTCTGTCTCGCTAGGTTTTTAAAAATGTCATGATATTGACAATGTTGACGGGTCGTTATTTGATCTATGTATCAGACAATTTCTTATTTTGTCATAGGCGCAGGAGGAGCCATTCTAATAACACACTCTAGTCAAGCTGAAATTACCTGTCTAGGAACGGTGACGGTTACCGGTAATAGAAAGGATAATTGCACAAGTTACATTCGTCACAGTTGGCGCATATGCAGTAATATTAGCAAAATTGATGTCAGTTCTGCGTAGCTGCATCGTTCAAAGCGTGGCAGTAGCTAATTACTGGGCACATGATTTTGACAGATTGTATTTAATCTGTGTATCCTTTCAGTGCGAGACTGGTGTGAAGTTCGTTAAAAGACATAACCACAGGCCATAAAAAACCTTATTGGTAGGACACACACGACTGGCATTCTTAGGCAGGTTGATAAGATTCCAAACTGCGTTTAAGCTAAGGACCGTTTCAATTTTTTTTATTTACTACGCAGTCTCTCAAGAATACTATGGTTGTGACAAAATCATGTGCATAATCCATTCTGTATACGTTGGTGCACACTTCACTTGATGCACAGAAGCGGAAACATTACGGTGGATGACAAGGTGTAATCTCAGCTACTTCATATTTCCACCACTCGCTCTAAATTCGAACAAAGGTTTTTTACAATATCGGGGAAGGGGCAAGGTAAAATAACTCGAACTATGAATTGATGTTCTATTCTTACTATTTGATTCCTGGTCTACCGGTTAGGTGTGAACCAAAATCATATCAGCATATTGCATATAAATGTTGGCTGAATAGTCATCGAATCAACAAATAATCCTGACGAATGCAACCGATTTGTCCAGATTCAAATTGTGGCTATGTAATACCCTGATGCATTACTATAATGCAACAGCCCACAAACAGTCGCATCATGCCTCATGGTGATTTAGGATTCCATATGATGTTACTTTAATGAAACCACCGCCCACACAATCACATTCAATGCCGGTCGCGCTTACCTTTAGTTCCTGAAAACGACTATCACTGATATTTAGCATTATGATGTAGAAATATAGAAAAGCAAATTACGAATGTGCAACTGAAATCATTTTATCCGGATAGTGATTAATTAATGTTGACTGTTTATTGGCTTCAACAATGGCCCTCTCTTTTACCCCATTTCATTGTCCTTTGGATGACCACCTCACTCATGGCAACTACCGCCAATGTGTTAATATAAGTACTCATTGATTCAATAGTAGTTTCAGACTCTTGCATGAAATTGACTGATTGTGTATTGCAGTATTGCGACGCTACACACAGCAGTCTGCATTTAAGCCTTGACACCTACCGCATCCAATTTATCACAGTCATATGCAGCACGATAATGCATGATAGACGACTCGTGGTGTCTTATTAGCTGACCAGAACTCATAAAATGAACTCGCTTTGGATCCATTAATGTGATATAGTTTCTGAGCAGCTAAAACTGGTGTGTGACTAACAGTTCCGTCTAATGCGCGATCAAAGATTTCATAGGTGTTCGATATTCTGGTGAATGCAGGTAACAAATATTCCAACTTAATTCACCCACCACACACTTGGCGAGTTATGTCCGTCCGGATAACATGGGCTTGATTGCTATTTTATGTCTGTATGGATGCCTTCTCGAGGCTTAGCATTTAATAACCGGCAGATATTGTGTATTATAATCATATATATTGATTTCCTACGAAATATTAAATATATTGCAACCTTCATCAATGCATTTGAATTATCTTTTTTTAAAGTAAATGTCAAACCATCAAAAGTGTATTACATTTTAACATTGCCATACTACTAACCATCAATAATCTTGCACACACAATTCTGGTTAGGTTTTGACGAAACTAGTATATTAGAATCTTACACGAGAGCGTGCAGCAACTATTAAATCAACCATGAAATTAATATAAAGCCAACCTAGAATTAACTATACTTACATTATATCGCCCAGATAGCAAGTTAAGCACAGGTAGCATCATATGCAATGATTCGTGACTGATGTACGGACAAGTTTACCTACGAAGCTATATTGAAGTCAAGTTGGTATGGGCAGAACCAATGACAATGGCCATTACATTGTGGCCTTTTACTATTGATCACATATGGCATTAAATTAATGTCTTAACGATCCTCCCAAACATTGTGGTTTATTAGTGAAATGAGTTTCTCGCTCATACCTTTTGGTACGACACCACCCAAATTTACTAAACATACACCATATACATATTTCGACGTGGTAGCCTCATTACGTAAATTTCATCCCTGACCTTCATGCTGGTATCTGCAAACCACTGAAGCCGCAGTGTATGTGAATAGCAAACATAATATCAATCAAAAATGCTTCACTCAAGCGAATTTGGAAATGAATTGTAACAGCATCAGCCTTTTACATAGTATATGTCGTGGAGACCCTCGTTGTGAGCACTGGGCTCGCCTCGATAAGGCGAGCTGAGCACTTGGCTTCTCTCTTGATAAAGCGTAGTGAGCACTGTATAAGATGTGGTGACCACCGGTCTCCCCTATAAAAGGCGAGATGAGAACCGGTCTCCCCTAGATAAGGCGAGGTTAGCCCCAGTCTCCCCTAGATAAGACGTGGTGAGCACCGGTCTCCCGTAGATACGGCATGTGAAATGTTTGTTTGAAAGTTAGCCCCAAATCAGCTGTTACATCGTAGAATACATTTTGTGGAGCTGACCGCTTTATTGACAACATACATATTGAGAAAATTGGTCTTCGTGTTACAAAAGCATGGGGTGCTAATAATCAAGTGGCTTTGGTGTAAGACGAGTCTGGTTGTGTTCTCGTGCTTCTCTAGCTGAAACGGGTGTGTGGTAATTACGACAGTGTGATGTCAGACCGTGATATCTAGGCATCGGATTTATCGCATAATGCATGACGTTCTCGATGATATATACTTACTCGCCAAATATATAGGGGCTTGCTTGCTACTTTAGCTTCGTGTTGTTCAATTATAAAGTCTTGGCTTGAATAATACAGTCATATATGAGCTCATAATAACGGCTTTGTAACATGGATAATGTTGTGCTATATGGTGTCGTCTGTTGTAGAGTAATATAAATATGCCGTTTTGAAAATTGCTATCAGCAAACTACTCTTAGCAATGTTTAGATATCCTGCCACTGTATGATTGGTAACTCAACCAAGTCGATCTTAGCTGATATGACACAAAGGCGATAAGTTGTATATTAATGCTCTAGTTATTTGTGCGATACTCGGGTTTCAGGCATATCCTATGATCCAAGAGGAGAAGTCTTGTCATATTTGGCAATCAAGACCGCATACTTGTTTGATATGTGCATCAACACAAACATTCGGCTTCCACGGATAACGGTGTCATTTAATAGCTCGATATGGTAATTAAGATAAAAGTTTAATCCGTCATATTATATAGATATATTATGGCTCTGTTAAAGCACACTGGAATGGACGAATAATGACCGATCGCAGCGCAGTGCACCATGCAAATACAGCAGAAGAGAACCATATGCTCTGTCAAACATCTTGTGTGTTATTGATGGACAAGGTAAAAGCCGTAAAGGCGTATTCTGTTAAGTGATTTTTAATTAACGAGCCCGCACTTAGTCGATGGAATCAAAATATATATAATTGCATAAATGACCTTCCGCCACAGTTGGCCCTCTACGCAGTGTGGTAATCAGCTATCATCAGAGCCTACATTATCATCAGAGCATGACAGTGATAGGGCATATAATTGTAGTAATGATGATGAGACGACGACCTGGCACTTGCAGACGGACAATAACTTGATGGGCTATGGGAAGGGTAATTGACGGACCACGATGCATAATTGAACGTGATATATGCTCTGCAGCATCACGCCCACCATCTGCATTCTGGATGATGACAGACTTTAAACATCGACGTCCCTATATGATCACCGAAGCAGACAATAGCCTTTGCGATCAAAATCTGAGGCAGTGAAATTCATTACAAAACTATTCACCCAGTTTTAACCTGCTCTTCACTTAATTTGATGAACAACTTAAGGTTCGTCAGACCCTGTACCATTACAGACCAAACAAGGTATATCATATGAATACAGCAGCCGGTACAGATTGATACGTACACGTAAATGCAAATGCTATTTCTGACACATTTTGCTGGTCTATGAAGCATTCTGCACGCCACAATCTCACGTTCGTTAGCCTTCTAATCAGACTTCTAGATGTGTGCCCTCTAATTCTGGGCATAGTTGAATTACGCGCGACAAAAGCTGTTAATATTGCTCAATATCAAATGGACGCACCTGATGATATGCATCTAGAAATACAGCTGTCATCAGTAGCGAATAGATATTGTTATTGAACATTACGCCACTACATTAAGCTTCATCAGGTTGATCAACTAGTTGGCCATTCGGGAGAATTGATAGTTCCATCGTATTTTTGCACTACCCACTGGCATCGTAGCATCAAAGCCTTTGGTGAAATATGTCGTCTAATGCAACGAAATTTGACAATCACTTATGTCAAATGGCACAAATTATATATTTTATTTTGTATAATGGCGAGATGCAATGGTACAGTTTAAATATCCGCGAGAACTGATTCTTTGATCGAAGTTCTGTTATATCTCTAATAACCCTAGACACACCAATCCATCTATTTGACGAAATGTCAACAATCGAAGCAAACTTCCGATATTTGCATCTCTTATAACCCTAGACACACCAATCGATCAATTTGACGAAATGTAAACAATCGGAGCAACTTTCCGTTTGCGATTTATTCCAAATAATGCAAGCAGGTAAGTGGCGATACCCCATTAGCGTCCTTTATATTACCGAATGTAATAGGAGCAAGTTGTATACGAAATGCAACATAGAAGGTGCAGCGTTGCCACGTTTGTAACAAACTTGGCAACGCTGTTAATCAGGGAAGACAAAGGAAAATACATCTTTTTTTCTTAGTGGGTGGATTAATTTAACGCGCCATGTGGGGTAATTATATTAAGAGAAGTGTTTTTTAAGGTGACACCTCCCGTATGATTTCGCATATTGGCTTAGAGAACATTGTTAGCGCGACAGTGCTTGTAATAATAGTGAAATCGCAGTTTGATAATAATAAAATGTTTTGCATGCGACGGTTGGTAACGCATTGTTGTTAGCTTCACTTGTTCAGATGGATCAAGGCAGGGCTATTTTCGGCAATCTTTAATGGTTGAAAATGTTTGCACTCACCATCCTCACATTTCCATCATTTTCCATTAATGCTTACTAGCATCAAGAAAAGACAAGGGTTATTTCTACATTATCGAGAGACAGGCGATGCAGGACATATGCCATTTAGTTGGGTAGACCGTCGACTGTACTGACCGAGTATATGTCACTGCATTCCAGACTATTAAGTGAAAATGATTAAAAGGTTTGTTTCCTGTTGTACACAGTTAAAATGGGTTTAGACGCGTATGATCTGTTGGCTATTTTAAGCGATGGCTTTCTCGCAACGGCAGACGTTGGCACGCGAACGAAGTTTTCATCAGCGACGAATAAATAACATCCGCTGGCTACATATCCTGGTGGTGAATTTTGCCCACGTGATGTCGTAAATAATGAGCGGCAATTGAAGGCCGACCACCCGCAATAGCTAGCGTCATTGTGACGGATTAGGAAAGTATTGAATTACATTCCATAACTCTAATGATGTCAATTCCCTCGTATTGACTTTTAGTGTCAATAAGGCATATCCATAGCAAAAAGCCATAAATGTCCATAGAAGTCGAAATATTATACCCAAATAAATAACGTCTCCAGAATGCCTAACAGCTGTAAATTCATTAATTTTGATTAGTCCATGTTCATTAATGCGTGTCATTCAATCAAGGTGGAACATTCAGAAGCGATTTATATTGGCCAATTTATCATCGCTGATGGCGAGAGCCAACGACATTTAAACTTAAAGACTAATTGGTTCAAATGCAGTCTCGTCGGAGACCAATGTGAGCTTTGTCAGACTTTTAGATGCCCTCATAACTCAATTACATCAAAACAACACGAAGTGCATTGTTGTCATATCAGTAAATTGTTCACTTGCCATACAATATGATGTCAGTTAAAACATGTTCGTGTGTTTGCAAACACACTTATGACAACAATAATTGTTACAGGTTAGAGCATTAAGGGCAATATTTTGAGCTTTTTTCTCTCAATAGTTGGATGACTGCACATCCATATGCAATGTGATAACGTCTAGAGGTATGCTATATTTCTCCCCAAGTGGCGTTTCAAATTCATAAAATGCTCGTACTTTACCGAATAACGTCTAGAGGAAGCTGGATATGATTTCCCCAAGTGGCGTTAGCTTTGTTCTGCAGTACATTAACCCAATATGCAAAATGCGTAGCTTTACTATGATTAACTGCTCGTACTTTACCGAATTAGGTCTCTCGGGACGAAAGGTTCCGAATATTTCATCTGCCATAACTGACATAATAAAGCACAAGTATTAATGCAATATGCTACGAAAGCCGAATACATGTTTGACCGTAGATTACATTGGTATTCCCTGTTCATCTCAGAGCTGATCACGCATCGTTAACTTCCCACTTTCCAGCCATAAGCCAATTCAATCCAAAGAAATTGCGTTGGTGTTTTTCGAGAGCAAAATTCGCAGAGTAATATATCAGACCATTTAGGGGAATTATTTGTTATTTGAGCACACCAATGCAAATGTGAGCTTGGACCGATGCGACAGTCCTTACATTGTGAAGTTGTAACGAACGCTAACTGATCAGAAGATACTGATTGAAAAGTGACGGTCTATTATGTTTATCTATTCCAATAGGAACATCTGTTACATACATGCTGCGTGACTGTGGTATATGATATGTGTACTACACTCTGAAGCGATATTTATGCATCGTGTATTTGTGTATATCCTGTAAATATTACAATATTCATAATTGACGTGTATTTTATGCTACTACCAGAAGTAAAAGCCGGACCAATACTTGGGGAAGAGAACGATTGATTACAGATTCGCTCATTCAAATGACTGTATATCATTGATCCAATATTTAACAAATTAGAAAGAGAAATGCTTCCGGTCATCTGTAGATGATTTCTTTCTATATTTCCTTCGGCCAAGCACTGTCATGCGTCATGCGTCGAACCTTAAGCACTTCGTAGGAAACTTGGCATTCAATAGGTGTCGTCACTATCGTTGGTTATGCTTTGGCTGATTGTTGAAATATTTCTAGTTTAATATACTATGACACAGTATTCAGTAAGACCTGTGTCCTGTAATGCCCTCATGTATCTCGCGAGCATACACTGAGGATCACATTCTCGTGTGGCGTATTTGAACTACGATTGAAGAGTGTATAGATAGGTTTGTAACCAATTTATTTGTCACATATGGAATACCCTACAGCTAATGCAGAGACACTGGCCGATATCGCATCATAGCTCGTACAGTTCATCTAATTAATGTATATTTCCTGTTCACTGCTGTGCGGCATCCAATAACGGCAAGACTTTTCTCAATTGCCATATGTTTAATACTTACCTAACGTCCGCCCAGCTTATGGCAATTGCATTGGTAGACTTATTGGCTCAGCAGCAATTGTCAGACGCTGGCTATAAATGTAAAATACGATTGCATTTATAGAGATATACGATGTCAGACAGAGCAGTGAGCGCATAAGCCTTAACACGCTAACCATGACACAAAAATATCAGGTGGTCCATACGCATGAACGTCACTGGAGTCGGCTCAATATTGACTGGAATGACCACCAATGCTATTAAACACTGTGTACTGCGCGGAAATGCACAACTGTACGATATTTGTATTTCAGCAATGGTAGAACTTGTGCTTTTTCATTATTGCATAAAATGTAATCCGGCACCAATGTGTGCATTGGTGTTGGACCATTTGTCACATTTACTGAATATACTGCCTGCCAACGCCTCCTGTAACCTGAAGGGTTTCAATTGAATTGCAATCATGCGGGACAATGTGAGATCATTGTAAGCCTTAGCAAAGCGCCATGTTTATGGTGTGTCATGTAATCAATATAAAACACCTGGCGTTATTGTTGAATATTGCTATTTGGTCGTGGGTAACAAACCACCATGAGCCCAATATAGATCATTCGAACCATCCGCGTGTTGCTGCTGTGTAAGTGAAACACACGAGATCAATTAATGTGAAGCTTAACACTCAGACGGCTCGTATGGTGTCTATGTGTTGCTATTAAGGAAATGTTTTTGGGGTAAGCATAATCGTCTAATTCAAAGTGAATAGTATCTCAAACACATTCAGTGGATTACGTGAAGTACGGGATAGCTATTGTGAAAAAAAAGAAGGAGGATTTCTCTGAAGCATTTGTGCAGTAACTGTTTGACACAATTGATGTCATAAAGCATGCTGCACAACGTTTTTAAGCCAAAATATATTATAGCGTACGAAATACCAAAGAAGCACTTCTACGAACGTAATTAATGCAATTGATTATTGCATATGTCCTCAACTGGTTGTACAAAATGCGGATCGTGTATGCTCACACACACAACGTTAGATGTATCCTCTTATCAGACATACTCATCACGAAATCCCTCCTTCATAGTATTGCCACTACAATGGGAGGGTCTGCTATTCTTCGTGTAGGCATTAAGAACCGATGGACCGGAAGCAGTGGCAGCATCTTGAGCTCGTAGTCGCTCAGATTTGGGCAATAAGGCTAAGATCGATGAATTCAGGTTCTGAAGCAAAACGCTTTTCTATCCGAGACTTGTCTCTCACATGCTTCGCATATTTGAGCGTCCAAGGTCTACGCGGCAGCATTGAGAATGGAACATCATGCAAATCATGTTCAGCATGACAATGTCGACCGTTACAATTTGGAAATTTAAGTAAGCTGGCTGTTAAATTTATTTTAAGAGCTAATAACAACAAACGGCCATATGCGGTTTAATAATGGGTATATAAAAGTAATCATATTCCCAATACGTCCTTCCAACCCCACCCTACCCATGTTTTGGCGGAAAAAGAAAGTCTAATTTTGAAGCATTGATTATACAAATTTACTGAGCAAATTTTGGTTTTCACCAGCGTTCATAGCTGTGACAGATAAAAAACGCCCAAGCAAGAGATATAAAGCAATGGATACTTGTCGCATAAAGCCGACCCCTCTTGCGTTATTATGAACACTAATGAAGATAATATCACTATGAGTAAGTCTCGGGGCTGGGACATCCAGATAATTTTGTCGTTTTATACATTGTGTCATCGGAATCAAATTGCTTTTCTTGGGCCTTATGTGTCGATAAGTTGCTAGCCTTTCTGCCTAGATCTATAGGTAACACAAGTGTTATTTACCCCTGAAATACATTCTGATGCTATATCCCTGAGAGTAATTGTCATCTCGTGCTCGACTCTATATACAGCATGTGTCGTTATTGAGATATAGTAATTTAGTTATTTGCTTTGGCTCAAGCAGTAAAAACTATGTGTAAAGTATTTTCTACTGCATCATATTCACTTATAAATTATAATAAATTACTATCTTCAACAAAACAGGATAAGAATCGACATACAGCGGTTGGAAACCCAGCAATCCAGGCCAAAACTCTAATCACACCAGGCGTAATTCAAAATGACACCCTATAGCGAAAGATAAAATATAGTTTTGTTATTTGAAACCAATTGGAATGGAATGTTTTAGATAGTTGATAGATAATCAAAGCTGTCACAACTAAGTAAAATCGAAACCTCTGAGCTTTGTTCTATGGTTTTATAATGCATGAAAACGCACATCATCCAAAAGCTGGGCATTTTGGTAAATCACCAATGCATAGCCAAAGGTAGTCTATGTATTAAATTCAGCGGAATTTTTAACGGCAAATGCTTTTGACATTTACGTTCTACGAATTGTCGAATGTTATGATGTCCAAAGCTTAGAAGAAGGCCATGTATTAGAAGTTGCAATGCATCGGCACGTACTATTAGCTGCCCTAACAAGATTACTGCTGCTGAGCTCTGATATTCACCATATGATAGAACAACGATCGGTGAATTAAGCTGAAGAAGCACTCTATTTACCCCTGCAATCCCTTTTTTATAAAGAAAAGCCAACACAATTATTGTGATTAGTTTAGGTACTGCGTCTAGGCAGTGGGAAAATACGTATATCATACATGTAGATCATCATGACGCAATATGCAGTCCTATTATCATAAGCCAAAGGAACACACCATACCAAAATAAGTACTAAACATGTATGTTGACCATTAATAGCATGCATCAATGCATTAATCGCATACATGAATTGTTGGCCATTCGCCGAAACGTTAACAACATTTTGATGAAGTGCGAACCTGATTAATAATATGCCCATGATAGTGTCAACATATTTCTGCAATTTATTTGTCGAGCAAATGCATTCTGACAAAGTATTGCAATGACTTACAGCGACAAATCACTGAAATTTTTTGCAATTATTGTCAATATTTACCCAACATACTGAATAACTCTTTACCACTATTAAGTCAATTTAGGATTCTACCAAATGTACGTTGCCGGCCCAATCAACGCGCATCTGTGACCTGGGTTTGTTTCTGAAGAACAGCACGTAAGGTGGGGTTGCTAGTGTGGGAATATATTTAACCGGAGCAAAGTCACTTTTTTCGCACATTGTTCATGTTTAATTAAGGGGCATGTCAATCTATCAGAGGATTCAAATGCTTTAGAGACAGACTAGTGATTGATATAGCACCATCCAATAGTTAAGCATAGATAGGGTGCTATTGCTAAAGTGCAATTATACCTATAGACCTATGGCGTCCAAACATAAACACAATATTACGGCAGACATTTGCGCCCTGAAAATGTTTTGCTATTTATCTGAATTTAGCATGTTACGCTGGAAATGTACTGCGTTAATTTTAACCATCCTTTGTAATTGAAATCATTACTAAAGATGTTTCATTCGCTAGCGGCTTTCTCGCTGCATCATTTGCCTTGCTAATTTCATAACTAACAGTGGTTAAAATTTGTACAATCACTGAAAACATGGTTTTTTTAAACAAACATGAAAAATAGATTGTAATATTGCATATTTTTTAAAAGCTGAGGCCCTATCAAAGAACATTTGCTCATGTTTGAACCTGCATTACAACCTATACCATGCATATATTTAGGTAAGGATTGGGCCGTAAATGAAGAACATATTCATTGACGCATTACGCGTTAATTTCCTACATGAATGTTTCGAATAGGTTTACTACGAAGGTTGATAGCATTATCGTTTTTTAGACAAGAGTAATCTATGTTTCGTCTCGAGTTATAACACTCGATGGATAAGAACAAGCTATGCTGACATTTTGGTCGCAGTCATCAATCGGTTCCGACCCAATGGAACGTGCTCGTCAGATGATCGACTAACCCGAAACCATGAGACCCACCTGCCTCTATCTATTAGTCCTGATAATCACTGAAGAATGACACAGTAGTATGAACCCTGTGTAGTTGCCAAAACTGCCGTTTTATAATGTTGTCAACACACATTGATTATGTTGATAAACAAGGCTTACCTTGAAGACAAAGTGAAGCGTTTGTCTTTTATCGCAGTTTTACTCTGTCATTAGTTCTCTATTTTTTTTTTAATTAACCGATTGTGTTCACCAGCAAGCTCATTGTTATATTTGATGGCCTCTTAGAGATGAATCATGACATCGCAAGACAACATTCGACACCCACTATTACGTCTTGTGATTGGAGGGACTTTCTTCTTAACCTATTGATCGGCCATCCATTAACAAGCTTAGGCGATATTGAACGTTTTGATGACAACATGCCGAGATGCTGCTGTTGTTCCATCGCCGTTCATCACAAAACTGAGACGCAAACAGCGTGGACGTCTTGCCAGGCTTTAATAGTTTCGGAGTTTCAGATCAGAGTTTATGCCATTAGTTTCAGCCCTGAAACACAAACGTATTGGAGATAACTGTGGTACGCTCCATGCCCAAGATGCCGAACGAAACATGAAGTCGTAAAAATTTTAATAGTGAAAGGCATTACGTCTCGATAAGCCGCCTATCAGATAAGACATAATGATATAATGTATTATATGGCTCTCTCAACGAATAAAACAGCCACAGTTATGCGCAGGTGACGTAGGTTGATACGAAGGCATCGTCTTATCTCGCAAACACGATCGAATGATAAGCCTTACCTGCAAAAATCGACCCTACCATAAAGACAGCTCGAGGGACAAGCCATCGCATTGTTTGCCTCTTCTATTCGAAGCTGTATAGGATATCGTTAAAATCCTCGTCAGTGCTTTCATTCGCAAATGGCGACAATCTATTATGTATCAAAAACTTAATTGCCGAGGAATATGAAATTACTTAAACGTAGAATTTAGGCATGTGTAGAAATGTGTTTCAAGAGTACTTCTGTCCTTGTTTGGGCGCGTTAGGGAGAAGATATTGTACTTATTCTATTCACAGACACCTTAGTCTGATAAATTACACGGATTAAGTCTGACGGACTCGGACTTGTTCTCAAATCCCCTTCAACATGCAATAAACCTCTGAATGATATTGATTGGCTGTAAGCTGCTGTTGCCCACAATATTTGAACGTCTGCACATAGTACAAGCAGACTGACATGGAACTTGTTTCGCCAGCAGAATGTTGTTTGAAAAGATACCATGTGTCCTTATTCAGAGGACTTTTAGCACGCTACCTTTTATAAAATGTTTTGGTTCAGAAGGTTTATTTCTTAACTGACTATGGAAACTATAGAAACCTATTCAATTATTTAACAGAAACCAACAAATGTGTCTGGACACGCCACATTATATCTTAGATGTAAAAGTTTATTAAATTAACGTAGCTAAGGTACGCATGGTGCAATACAACACGACATCAATCATCGATTGGAAATTGTTGTCGTCTTGTTATTACGCAGCAGAGTTTACCACATTTTGCTTGCAGCAATGCGGAGATTTTCATCAGGATGATACTTGAATTCGATTGTATTTCTTCGGCTATAAAGCCTCAGAAACTTGTGCTTTCAAACTACAAAACCTGCGCTATTTGTCTATTTACATCACAGGACTAAGTCTCATCTTACGGCCTGAATGAATAATCCATGTAGACTTTTATCCTAATTCCATATAACCTGCGAGTAATGCATTAAAAGTACTGATGAGCGATCACAATATTAACAGCTCAAGTAAACAGCAAATAATACTTCTCAAATGACTTCTTTGAAGCAAATATATATTTTCATTAACTGTATAGACCCATCTTCTAAGCAACTGTTGTTTTGCTCACCATCGGATTCATGACTGATGAATCAACACACATCTGGAAACGCAGTCTCCAGACACTGCTAATATCTCATGAGGACCGCGATCGTTTGTGAATGCAATGTAACTGCATGTAAGATAACAGAGACCAAAACCAATACTATGAGGGAACTGTGTCTGCAATGCTATGTTTAAGAATACCTAAATTGTGTCATGAGTCATAATATTAACACGGCAAACCAGATGTTATGTTGTGCCATCGGATTACTGGTTTTCTGGTTGTGCATATAAGTACAGTTACAAAAGGATCTGTCCCGGTTATATTGTATTTAGTATCAATATTTCAGCTGAAATTTAGCTGGGTAATGATCCCTATCTGTATAGATGCTGCTTTCAATAACCAAAGGCAAATGGAAGATTGTATGTGTATCATGGAATAATCGCCTAACAGTGACCAGCAGTTAGATTGAATAGATAGCAAGGCACTGTTTTGTTTCAATGAAATATATTGTGTACCAGCGGGCCTTGTGAGTGAGCCACACACTTCCACTATCATCATTGCTCACGTGTTATATCAGACGTCTTTTACCGATTGAATTTGATATTCTCACGAGCACTTTGGTGTCATCACATCACATCACACAGCAATGTTTGACACCATAAAAGCGCATCTTGCCTTTTCTTATAGTCGTTTTTAGCAACGTAGGCCTCTTGATGGGTAACCTTTCTTTTGTTAATCGAATAAACATACAGCCTCATGATAACATAACATGTGGGCATTAATTATGGAGCGTGCTTGCAAAACAGTCAATCAATTGATGATTATAACAAACAACCACCTATTTGATGAATCACACGATATGCCATAAAGAACGTCAACACACATCTTTTATCACTAAATTTTTGTACAATCCCGTTAACATGTAAATCGTTCCATCCGGTCACCCATTAACTTGCTTATCTATTGGAGCAGCACATGTAAGGACGCAGCACAGTAAACAGTGACTAAATGATCTCTGCTGCGCTTGAGGGCTTTTGTTGCAAAACTAATTGCAGCAGTGCAGTAAATCTCTAATTCATGCATTTGACCTTACACCAATTGGCGGAGATAGTGTTGCCGCTCCATCGGTTCAACGTACAAACGAAGCACACCCAGCGTTCATTTCTAAGCCTCAAAGTGCAGGACAAGTTTAAGTTCCTTCCTTTTTCACAACCGAATTACTAACACAGTTAAATAACAGAGTTATAGCGCGTTTATGGCATCAACTGATATGGTAACAGGTAAAATACCGACATAATGAGAAGCGACATCATCGTCTGAAGCTACAAAACGGCCGAGCCTTTGTGCGAACATGGTTTAATGTGAACGATCGAATGATAACATTAACCTCGTCCGCTTACAGCATTAAAAGCGCTGGCGATAATCAATTGCATTCCAAGCTGTATGTGATATCCTAGGTATCATGGGGGTGGATAGCATACTGAACGGATTTCATTCACAGACGCAAGTCTGTTAAATCATCTGGATTCTATCTGTCGTATTGGTTTAGATCTATTCTCCAATCCTATTCGACATGCGATAAACCTCTGATATTGATAGGTCGTATGCTATTATTAGCCGTAAAATATGAACGTTTGCTCAGAGAACAAGTTAGTGTAAGTGAACATGGACCGTTTATTGGGACAATCTTTCACGACAATAGTGTTTGGGATATGAGTCACTGCTATTTGATTGATAATGCAAATGCTACGGCCAAGCACATATACGTTATATATCTGAAGGCTTTCACCGTTGCATACAGTGTGGGGTCCTTTGCATTGACGTAAATTATGGTTTCCTTTTTCTAGCGGAATGCTCTGCTTGTGGGGCACATCTGCTGGAACTTGAAGTTAATTATACCGTTGATCATAACGCCGTGATTGTTACTTACACAGTTTATTTAACGCTAGAGATGATCCAGTATATAACACAATACCGATCTCATCACTGCAGATTGGACTTGACGCTAGTAATGGCAGCCTAAATAATCAGTGTAGGAAATGGATACATTGATCTGCTCTAAAGCATTTAGCATGCCTCACAAATTGGACCCATGCTTTCTGATAAGAACTACAACTGAAACGTAATTTGAAGCAGAACAAACTTTGGCAATCGATACGACTGGAACAATGAGAAAGATCGAGTCCTGTCATAGGATTAATTTGACAAGGGACTACTAATTAATTTAGGTAAATGGGTTTTCATTGCTAAACATAACATCGTCAAACTTTTTGAAATATCAAGCGGTATAATGCGCCTTAAAGGGGTATACAATAGCCTTAGTTACCCCATTTTGAACAATGTTCAATGCCTTTGGCAAATATTCGCGTCAAATGGTTTCTCATACTTTTTTGTTAAATGTTGATTATTACCTAGCGCTCCATACGCCCCATTCACGCTTGTCAATGACCCCTTGCCAGATATTAAGTGAGATACACTTGTTGACACGCAACCAAGATTTACACATCCACTGCAATTGTTGTCGTCTTGTATTTGTGCCAAGTACTGTGCTTAAGCTAGCAGTATCATGTTGGCAACAAATCGACCTACTCCTCTTGCAACAAAACAGGCGTTTATATAACGATACCGATTGGATTTTATTGCGTACATATTTGTTCAGCTATCGAGCCACTGAAACTTGTACTTGTAAAATCTGCTCCGTTTATCTAGTTACACTGCCAGACTGAACCTGATATATTGGCCTTAACGAATCCTACATAATGATGTAAATGTTATATCCCAAATCCCATGTAATCTGCGAGTATTGACGAGCCGAGGGTTATTTAACATTGATTATAAATGCTGTTTAAATGAACCCGATGACAGTATTAGAAATTCGGTTAACAAACATGATACGGTTAAGAAGCAATCAAACCTAACTGTATTGCTACCGTACTACACCGTCCAAAGTTATGACAAAAACTGAGGACACGCGCAGCAGTCACAGGCAATATATTGCACAGTGCAATTTGTTAATGTAATTAGACTCTATCCATTAATTGCATCATGTTCGAGACCCAGTATGATAGACTTATTCCAGGGCGGCACCACCAATGATTCGGAGAAAAGCAGATGACTTCCAACGTTACTTGATTAAATGTGGTGCTTCAATTTTGTGTTTTTACTTCAAAGCGATGTTAGTAGCCGATGCGATCATCTTCTAATTATATATTAGGTCATGGTTCTAGTTTGATCTACAATCACCAGGTGTTCTCTTAGTCTTTGCAACTTGGCCCACTTGCAAGAGATACGTCACAACGGATATTATACAGTTTTTGGACGTTGATAAGGGATTTATTTTAGGTTATGTGGTTCTAGTGCACTACGTCAAATTCAGTACGACTAGGCTACTGCATAAAGTTTTTAGTGCTTGCAACATTTATCAGGTTTTACAAACAACCCTCAGATAATGTACTCGTTATATCGAAAATAAGCATCTTTGAGCAAGTTGATTGTCAAATGTATCTAGACCAGTCAATTTAGGTTTTTATTGTCGAGGTCTTTTCAGTCAGAGGGGTACTTACTCCGCCGGTCGCCATTTAATCCATTAAAGAGTTTATAGGACTCTAACACTTCGAAGTTGATGACGCGAAACTGTGAACGATGTCCTATATATTGACAAATCAAGTAGAGTGAATGGTCTTGTAATGACTGACGCTCGTCATTCACGTTTGACCAGCTACCGCTCTCGTGAGAGTTTTATTGCAGTTACATAATTTCTTTCTCAAACCGCAGGCACCAAAAGCCATAAAAAGGAACGTCATTCACCTATGGTGCAACAACGTGGAGAAAAGCATTAATGATTGATGTTCTGTCGGTAATCATAATATCTCTATTCTCAAGCATGCTGCTGTCGACTGCATTTTTGTTTGCACCTTGTTCAGCTCGATAACTTAAACCTGAGGGATTCCCTCACCTTCTTGAGTCGATTAAGTAACGATGATTCCTCATGTCTTGCACATTATACGTGGCATGCTTCACACGCGCAGATCATCAAATAGATAAAGCCTATTTTATTACTTCAGTCGGGTGTTACTAGGATCGGCTGTAGTACTTCTGATACGTGATATACTTAGGAAACGCTGATATCATACTAAACAGTGGTCGTTTCATTTATCTTAAATATATGCTTATCCGAATGTATCCCGCATTTTTTTCACATCAATCAGTTAACTGTAGCTAATGTTCTAGCGATATGAGGAGGTTTATTCTGTCAAAAGCATTACGGTACGCGTGTTATAGGGACGCGGATATTTGATTTGTAGACAGGTTTATATCAATAAAAGCGAATTTAACAAGTTTCCTCCAAGACGTTGTCAATACCAACTTCTATGTCATCGGTGTCCATAATCATTCACCGCTGGTAAATACGGACTCATCACAGTGCAGCGCATGTCAACACGCGAGCCGTTTTGCAACATTAATTATCCGACTTCAGGAAAAAAGTAACTATAGTCCGTTTTCATCATCCAGTAAAATGCTAAATCATCCAATTTATACATTTAGCGTTAACTATCCCATCACCTTTCAAATCTAACTTGATACCCCATTCCATAATATATATATATATATATACCTATATATATATATATATATATATATATATATATATTTATGATATATATATATATATATATATATACCTCAAATATATATATATATATATATATATATATATTATATATATATATATATATATATATATATGATATATATATATACAGACCTCATAATACATATATGCGATAATCGTCCGGGTTGTATCATTCAAATGTGTTAATGGCAATGTGTGCATTGCGAATATCGAGTGTGAGTTGGTATCTCATAAATATGATTCGTAAGTCTTCATCGTAAGCCTTTTGTAGGGATCTATCACCCTCGTGCACATTTATTACATTTCCTTCCGATCTCTTAATAGACATCTATTACTTGTTCTTCAATTGACTTATTATGCAACCAAGTATATTGTTTACCCTAAAATATTTATTCTATCCTCCAATAACAAAACACATCAAAAAGACAATCTGTACCAGTCGCAATGAGTATTTCCTATGTTTGCATATTTGTAAAACCACTCCGTTGCAACCGTGCTCTGGTTCAGTAATGGTAATGCCGAAGTTAAAATATGCGTGTTACAAGCAAATGTGTTTTAATGATTGTGCCTGACGAACAAAGTAGGTAATCGTTTAACTGTAGCGCGTATCATCCATCTGTGATTGCGAAAAATGAGTTGAGGTAAATGTCTAGAAGATTGAAAGCTATGCAATAACTGTTTAGATGCTAAAGAATGATTGTGCAGTTTTGAAAGAGTGGACTATTAAGAGAGACGTCAAACATCTATAATCACCTGTCATTTAATTAACAGAAGCATATGCGTTTGCCTCTCACAATGAATAGATTTTTCATTTTTATTAGAGGGACCGTCCAGTGTTGCGTTGCATCAGGTGTCGACTGATGAAGGTGAGAGGCAGCAGTGGTAACTAAACTGCAATTGTCGACGGAATCGATAAATTAATGTCTATTAATCTTGAAACCACATGATGCATATTGTTCCTCAATCAATCTCAGTCTACTGAGCTTATCAATGTACGTTAGTATCTTATCGAAGAATTATTGAAATTGTAACATTAAAATGCAAAATAAAAGAGTCGGCTGACTTTTGCAATGGACTCCGGGACAATGTACAATATTTTAGGGGCTGGTTTGGTTCAAGGGATGATTTCGTCAGGTAGGAGAATCATTTTTGTTATAAATGCTTCGACAAGTAAAAAAGAAGTAAGCATCCGCGCCAGGCACATGTGCAATGACTACAAAATTAGCGTTGAGAGTATATTCCCTGGAAACCGTACAATCTCGGTTTTTATTACTTAACAGCATTATGTTTGCGAATTTCACTTTGGTCACTAAGTGCTGTGTTCAGACATTTCAATACCAATGTGAATAATGTGATGGGTAATCGATATCTATCAGTCTACTTGCAGGACTTTGAACACGGAGATCGGGGGAAAGGGCTTAACAAATTTGTCAGACTTAACCCAAATGATTTGTCAGGAATAGTCAAGCTAACTAAATAAAATCAATACGCCATTGTTTCCTACTGTTTGCTAATTGAGCAAGAGGGACCAAGAACACAGCATGTGCACTGTACTTTGAGATCGCGTTTACTTCGAGCGATCAGATGCTGTAGTATGTGAGGAGAGCAACAATTCGTACCTGAATATGGCAATCGAATTTTCCCTAAATCTTTCGATCGATTTTTCTCGCTGGCTCAATCATCGACCAGAAGCTATGACGATCAACAAGCCGTTGTGAGGATAGCTATATAAATGCAGCGGTGTAGTAGTGAGGCAGTGATAAAATAACAGCATCACTACAATGAGTAACTTCAAAATAACAAAATCAGATGTCAAAACAGATGAAGTGGCAATTGACCGAAGTTTGTAACCATATTTTCTACGTGAATAGACGATAAAGTAGCCATGGTAGCTTGGCTGCACCTACAGCACGTAAACCAACGCCGCTATTTGCGGACGCATCATGACATAGCAATAGAGCAAATTGAGCGCTCTCAGTCTACTGCATACGAAAGTTGGATGACGAATGAGCGTCAATGCCAACGATATCCCCTTCCGGTTGATTACCATAGACCTGTGTAGGTTTGCAGAAATGGATCATTACGCATATCTCACATTTGTGATACAAAGATATTGTGCATGTCATCATCGTTATGTTTTATCTAATAATAAACAGAAGCACCAAATATGTCTGAACGATTGATCCTTCCCAGGAACAACCACATCAGTTAAAGAAGATTGAAATGTAAAACGAATTGCGGATCTTGTTATGATATAGATATTGCTCTTCCCGGTTTGCATGTACGCCGTATAAAACGACGTTAACCACTTAACACCAAAATCATCATCCACCAATAGCTGTATTCTAATTAAGCAAGTGTTGGAAAAACATGCATCAGATGCTGACTATACATTTGGTACTCTCAGTGCTGAGCCGACACTTGGCGTAATCGCTCCATAGGATGACTACAAACATCGATAAAATGGCACCATCGTTGTAGCTATGGGAATCATGTCCTTTATCGTTTATCAATTTTTGTAGCCGCATCAACATTAACTTGAGGTACTGTGACCATACATTTGTCAAAACACCACCAAGTGTGCGAGCTTGTCAATCGTCATTTAATCACCATGTTTTATCGATATCAAATAATAAACACTTCTAATGCTACTCAAATTGAAATAAGGTAGCAGCTTCGAGCCACTGATGATTCGCCGTCGTTTACTGCTCAGCCACTTTAATAAATGGGTAAGATCTAGTTTTCTTTTTAGGCAACAGCTGTCACCAGGGCGACCAGATTTCATATTAGCCGTCCCTCCAAGCAAAATTTTTCCAGCCGTTAGCGACCTAGTGTTCTGTTCTACTTTATTCACGATGCGCAGAAGGCAGGGAACCTGGTAATTATTGTTGGCCAAGCCTGAAGCACGTTACAAACTCACTACAGGACTGCAATAAACATATATATATCATCTTTAAGGTGCCAGGTTCGCTTTTTTATTTGCTTCCGTGTCTGTCTAGTTGCTAAATTGACTCGATTGTGATCATTGCAACGTATATGGAACACTTAACTGCTTTCAATGTCTGGTAGTGCCTACCACGTGCCATATTTAGGTTACGATTTGCATCCTGTCAACAATAAGAAGTGACCTTACAAATAGCAGAGGCTACAGACTGAACTCGACGTTACGGTCATCATTTCCAAAATTAGTAGGAAATCAGTCCATGAGGGACTGTCACCGCAGTATGTTTGATGATAAGTCGGATTTACCCCTCCTTCGAGCATTATGTATTATCCTAAATCTGATCTTATGTTATAGTGACAAGACGTTGGTATGGAGATTAATTAACGCATGTGTCTGCTCGCAAACAAAAGGAGTAGAACGGCAATACATATCAGCGAATACTGCCTAGTGTTACAAATAGTTCAGGCCATCAAGAATTGGCAGTATTTTATTTTGTAGATTTTGTGATTACCACCAAAGAAAGTTGTTCAATTATCTGTTTAGGGTTAACAGGTCCCAAAACCTTCCATGATTTTAAATGAATATGTAAAAAACCCACCTTGTTACGGCGATTTTTATATGTTAAGATCTTCCTTAATTTCATGCAACACCGGCGTCAAGATATGCAGAGGGATGCATGTGTTCTGACAATGTTTGTCAATCACTGTCCCTATTCATAAGATGTTTCTATCGGTTTCGAGATCAGATCTACACGGAAAGAGCATTGGTTTTTTGTCTTTTATTATTTACTGTATTTTGTCTGTATTAAACATCAAAAGACGACAGTAACGAAGTACCTCAGTAGGAATGGTTTAACAAGAATAGTACTCAATTTTGTTTTTGCTCCTTGACTCCACCACGATGACATCATAGACTCGGGTCCACAATACACAAGTTGTTCATTTTACCGTGTATATAAGGGTTCGTTGCAGGTGACGTAGCCGTTCCGGTTGATGAGGTCGACGCAGGTTTGCAAACAAATGGATCATTACGCATAGGCCCCTCAAGATACAAAGATATTGCAAGCACCATCACCAAATATGTCTTCGATTGATGGTCCCAGGAACAAGTGATAGTTTAAGAAGATTGAAATGATAAAACGAATTGCGGATTATGTTTTGATATAGGATAAGTAGAGTTCCAGTTTGCTGGATACGATGTAAAACGACGTTACCACTTAAACTGAAATGTTCGAGAGCCGGTATTCATTTAAATCTCATTATTTAGGCATTATCAAGCAAACAATGGCTTGTGTACTAACTCAATATTGGGATTGTTTCACTGGTACGCGGTGTGATGTCATTGACCATCCGAAGAACTACTGAGTGTGACAACAGAACTGTGATTGTCAGGGAAATCTGCAGAAAATTACGGCTACATTTGATCATATATGGCGCGATGTCATTTTTTTCAATTTGATTAGCTGCAGTACAGCGACTATGTTACCTTTTCACCGGCTTCTGTAGGCAATGCAAAGACAGTGGTGGACATGACGTTCATGATAAGTGTTGGGAGAAGCAGAGTGAGGACCAGGTAAGTTGGTCTTCTTTTCAGCTGCAGTTGAAACGCCACGACGGGAAAGTCAACCACCTCGTCGTCAACGACTGTAAGATCATAACGACCAACCGCTGTCGACACCAGCTCCCATTCGTCGTTAGTGATATAATTTGTTAAGTCTAGCGAGGACGCCACGTTCGTGAGGGTAACATGCGAGGCCGTGTACATCCAATTGATGAACTGTACGGCACATATTTGTGTGTCAAAGGGAAAGTAACGGACATTCACTTTGCATGACGTCTTCCATTTGAAGCCCGGAGCCCACAAAGCTTTTCCCGAGTGCTTAATCTTAACTCTTAACAGAATACATGGAAATATCGCAATAAAATACGACTATGATATGATTATTGCGATGCGGCGGAAGAAGGCGCTCACCTGAAGTCATCTGTAAGGGCGAGGTCATTGGCTTGATCAACGCCGTTATACAGAACGATCTCGGGTATCCATATGATACCGCTGTTTACCGTGATTCGTTTCACTCCGCCATAGTCTTCAGATTTCCATTGTAAAATCTCATCCTTCCATGTCTTCAATTGAAACAGAAGTAAAGATACAAATCGATGTTTAGTTTATTTCAGTTGATAAGAAAATCAATTGGGTTTCTTCTTTAATAATTTGGTAACTCTGCGATTTGAAGTGGTAGGGATATATTACTCACAACTCGCATCCAACCAACTGTTGTAAGAGCTTGTTCTTTGGCCTCATGGATATACAGAGTACAGCATTAAGAGCGTGATCAGTTTACGGAACATAGCCAGCAGAATGAACTGTTAAACGACATGGCTCACCAAGCCCTCCACACGGCTTAAGATGAATTCAACATGCGCCAGCAGCTGTTTGCTCGGGTTTCTTACTGGCCTTATGAACTTGTCGTAGTTTACCATCAGCTCCCGGTAAAGTTCGAGTTCCCAATGAACAGAGTCTGGAATGCAGCATCAATGTAGAATACCAACTTGAGTTCTCCATAATGTAGTACGTTTAGTAGTCAGTATATATTAGGTTTCGCTGCATTTAGTACCGCTTTATTCAGAACAACTATATTTCGTATTGGTGAAATCTGTGTTGCCATATTTATTATCAATCAATAATGTACTTCGGTAATGGCACTTTATTATGTGCCATGTTGAAAAATGTATTGCTACCAGTACCAGTCCAATAAGTACCCCTGTATTTATTACGTGAATGCAATAATAATAGGCTCGTACTGCTGTATCTATTGATGCTTTGTCCAGTATTGCTCTGTTAAATGCCACTGTACTGAACACTGCTGTGATAAGTAACGCTGTTTGTGATGCAGCTCAACTAAGAGCAAACATATTGAGTACATCGTTATTAAGTTACAAATGGTACTGCTTCATTAGGTTTTACTGTACTTAGTACCGATGTATTAAGTATTGCTAAAATTGGTACTGTAACATTAAGTTTCACTTTACTTAGTACCGATGTATTTAGTACTAATACAATTATTACTGTAGCATTAAGTTTTTTACCTACTCTACCTAGTGCCGATGTATCAAGTACTGCTACAATTGGTACTGCTTCATTAAGTTTTACTGTACTTAGAACCGATGTATTAAGTACTGCTACTATTGGTCCTTCGGCATAAATTTTTACTGTGCTAAGTAACACTTCATCTGGTGCTGATGCATTTATTTCTTCTGTATTAAGATGCCAGGAAAAGGCTTATCATCATAGTGTTTGCAGTTTTGCCTACACTGTTTATATGAGAGCTTCCTGAACCAAACTGTGCAGTATTCTTAACGTCTTTAATGGTACGGCGCTGGCTATATGAGAAAAAGAAGCGGTCAAGCTACTTACCGTTCAAGTTTGTTGCCTCGGATGCAACGAAAGTCGACACCACAACCAGATGGAACACAAGTCGAACCCCATCCATCATTGATAGCTTCACTCGCTATAAGGGTGGACCCATGTGAAGCTAGGGATGACTGGCAATCACGATAACCTGTTTGATCAAGTAATGGAATACATGGGCGCCGATCTTTGCTTTGCTTGTAAATAGTGACGACGAGGGCGGAGTTTCATGCAGGTGGCTGTCCTTTTCTGTTCCATTGACTTCACGTTGAACCCCGTGTACATTATGTTGACAGCGAAATTATCCTATTTGTGTTGTTCACTTAGTAAATGGGTGATTGCACTCCCTATTTCCGTAACTTCTTTAATAATTGCAATCAGGGGTTTGTTCCGGTTCGACAGACGCATGAGCAAACAAATGAGACTACACATTAATCAGCCGCAGAATGTGGATCTATGCAACTGTCCGCCATTCAGCCAACAATGTGTCATGGTAGGAATGTTCCCGGGGCAGCTGTAAGACCACGACAGCTATGAAATACCGATTTCATGTGTTATGCGTAATGTGATGTGAATATATGATGTCAGCATTTATAGCAGTTCGGATGGGAACAGTGGTGACAGAACCTCAATCCCCGCTTCTCTAGCACTTTTATGTACAAAGAAAGACCATCCCGTAATCTACCCTTACTATCGGAGACATTTCTGCTATTATATGCTCTAACCGACAGATTCAGGGTGTATATGATTAGGTGGTTTTTAGGCTAATACTTAACATGTGGGGACTCACTGCTGCTGGAAATCCAATTAGCAGAATGCTCCGGGAGGGTATGGTCTGGTTGCGATCGAGGTAACTTGCTGACAGCTTCTATGCGCCCTGTACATCTCATATTGCACGCCCATCTGTTTTCTAGACCGCAAGTTCTGCAGAAAGTATTTAACCTATAGAATTAGAGTGTATCTGCTTCGTTTGTAGATGATACGATAATGATACTTCTGTAATACGTAAAAGACCACTGCAATGCATTGACGTCTACAATCATCCGTGGACGTTACATGAATTAATATCCCAAACTCATATAATATTTGGTGCTTATTAAACATGGACTTGTCATCCTGTCATCAATTGTGAGTTAGCCAAACCAGGAAATATTTATTAAGAGAAAATGCTTCACTAATTAGTAGCTCCCGGTTGTTTTGCTGATAAAGTCATCATGATAAGTTTAACAAGCGAATCCTCTGTTAACAATTATTTTGATTACTGGCGATGAAATAGAATGCCGTGCCGACCGAATGTCTATAGCTGTGTGCGAAAATGTACCCCGTTTAACAACCCGTAAGTTCTTTAGGTCGGTGCGTGTTGTTTCTTGCTCATATCGTAGATAGTTCCGTGACGCACTTTATTATGTTCCATGGAATAGTCAGTTGACGTTAATGAAGGCGATATTACAATAAGTGAGTTTGTTAACTGTTTTACACCCTCTTAGCTACATTTTCGACAATCATTTTATGTCACCAATAACTGAAATATAATCGACTCAACACGCGCATTACCCACAGCGAGACAAAATGGCAAACCCATGCTGGTGTCGCCTTTAAGCATATCTTGCGCTTTAGCTTATGGGCCATTTTCTAGGAATTTTACTGCCCAGTTCCTCTGGCCAGGAAAACGAGGAGGCGCCCCGCAGATCAACATATTTTCATTTGGATAACACGAAACGAGTCATAGAATGTTAAAGGTGTACTCGTACCTAGTCGGGGACGATTTATTTACCAAGCCACACCGGGAACGGACATCAATTATGGCCCATAAGGCTGACGACAATAAAGAAGTTAATTATAGACAATAATATCAACAGCAGTCGTGAATTGTTTATTCATTTAGCTTAGCTGTTTAATTATACAATTTTATATATATATATATATATATATATATATATATATATATATATATATATATATATATATATATATATATATATATATATATTTATACATATATATATATATATATATATATATATATATATATATATATATATATATATATATATATATATATATATATATTTATCTCCTTTATTCTTCAATGATTTTCTTGAATGCAAGTATTTCGTTTCACTGTTTTTGCGTACTTTGCATATCATATTTTTTGCTTTAAAGGAGACGGAATCGACAAGAACACCATTCCTGCCATTAAGCAAATATATAAAAAGAATAAGTGCATGGTGACATGTACGCATGTGATGATGCAACAATGCTTGCGCAGATCCCTTTTTGATTGATCAGCTGCCGAGACGTTCTCTTGGTGTTGTCAGTCATTGTATTTAGGACGATTGGGAGGATAAATTTTTGTCAATCATCCAAGTCGCCATTTACATTTCCACCGAAAGAGTTGATAGATAGTTTAGCCAATAAAATCTAACGCTCCGTTTTGCGTTATTTCCAAAAGCAGCTAAATACAGCGCATACATGGAAGATAATAGCTGACACTTTCCAATAGCGTTTTCCCATCCTACCTCTTAGTCCAATTCACAGTTAAGATATTTGCTGACAGGCAACCTACGTCTAATAAACAGGTACAGTTTTGATTGAATATTACAACGAATTGAAATTGACTAATAAAGGAAGTTATTTGAGCATTAACAATATTAATTTATTGCTTGCAACATCAACAAGCAAAAACATATAAACTGTGTCATATATATATAACATTAACCCATTATATATCATTTACCCATTATAAATCATTCACCCATTTGTTTCATCATTAGACGGGGTCGAATAACGGTCCCGCAGGTAGACCACATGTAGGACAAAGGTCAGCGGGCGCTCTATGTTATCAATCAGCGCGATGCCAAACTCTGGATGTTTATATACTTTGTCATTTTATGAAACCAATGTGATGGCAGTTCACCCTCGTTGGCTATCCTGACCAAACCCTCAGCCTCGGAATACAACATCTGCACTTCAATAACTCAGGGTTCAAACATAATTACTAAATGGTAATTTTTAGTTGACGACTGACAAGTATGCTGCCATATTATGTTTGCATGGCTTGTAGCACCAATGTATGTTACCAAAATGTGAGGAGAAGAGGTTGCGGAGTTCGATCAGCTAAGTTAATTGGTTATGCGTAAAACATTTGAACAGCACATCTTATGGATTGTTTTTACAAATAATGTAATATCTTCTGCGACTCAGATACAGGCATACCAATGCATTGAAGGATAGAAACGGTTAAATCGTAATTCGTTTACAAAGTGTTTTATATAAGCCCTGGTTCAATTTCTAATATAATATTAAATGGTGGAGGTCATATTAATGTTCATCCGACAGAGGCTTCAACATCCCTAAGTACTCACTGCTGGGCGTCAGGGGATGCTACAATCCCTCATTTACGGCTGTCTGTGTGCACATCAGAGCTTAGACATCACAGGATATGGCAATAGTGCATCAACGCGCATATAAGTACCACTATTTTATTCATCCGGCATCTTAGAGACGGAAAGCTGCCATGACCCAACGCCAATAAACCTCGTGAGTACAAGTATGTTATTCCATCCTTCTAATGCGCAAACATGTGATTGCATGGCAAATCTTGCGCATGTGATGATGAAATAAAGCTTTCGTATTTCTTGTTCTCTCAAAGCGGCTGTTCAATTGATTACCTTGTATGAGCAACTATTCTGTTTTGCACTAATAGGACAATCGAGTCTGGTCAACCACGCAAGCCGCCACTGACGTTTGTATCGCTATCCGTGATAATAGTTTGGCCACTATAGCAGTCCAACTTGGTGGTTTGCCTAATCATAAAAAGCAGCTAAGTATATCGATTACAAGGAAGATGACCACGTGATATATTGGTGCTGTGTCAATTCTGACGAGCAGCATGTTTGATATGGCCACATTATACGCAATCATATATTTCTTTAGTAGCCAGCCTATCGCACGATTGGACACTATCTCCTCAACAACTGGCGATGGTTCTAATACAGTTTGGATTAAAACTTGGCCACTTGTAGTAACACACTGGGGCCGACATATAATATATAGTAATCTAATTTATACCCAGTGCCTAGCACAAACAAGTATTTCAAATTTCAGATTGATCGCCGACGCCACGTGGGATTGGTTGGAGCTTCTTCAGCAGCGTGTAAAATCACACATACACACATATACACACAAACACACACATATATACATCCAAACTCCATCTTCTAATCTATATATGAAGCATGTGTTGCGGGTAGAGTAGACATAATGAGGATCTCTATTAATCCCGTCTCCGGAAATTTATAGTTACAGGAATGCGTTCATTTTCCCCCTCCTAACTAAACACATCTCATCACTTGAAGATTTCCAAATATAGCATCGTAACAAACGTATGATTTGGGGGTGTTGACGAAGTTTGCATTGCCCTTATGAGAATATTCCAAACATGTGAAAATAGGGTCTTTATAAAAAGTCATTTGTGTGTATTTAGAAATTATGAATAACCAAAGCGGCTAGTGTAATACCACCTGGCACATTCACATTTACGGGACTGTCGACCAAATCCCTATTAAACGATGTACGCTGCAGAAAATATAATGTCAAATTAGCTGTGGTTAGTTAAATTAATCGGATGCATTTATCACAAACGATTTTTTTTAAATATATGAAATGTCGATAGTGTACACCAATTGCTTGCATATTAAATAGTAACGTGCACAAGTGGCAATATGTGATTGCGTGTTCTTGGTTAGAGTAAATCGTACAGCCATCCTTATTCATGGTTATTGAATAAATTTAAATGAAAGGATTAATCTGTTTACCCTCAGAGGAAACCGTCGGGCGTCATACATTTACAGTCTGCTATTAGCAGCTAATGTCAACTGTTTGTGCATTATAAATATCAATTTTCAAGCAGATATTAAATTGTGGCTGGAATAGAAAATGGATCTTCAAGAGATTGCTTTCAGTCTATTGAGACTCGTCGAGATGAATGGCAATATCCATTAATATAATGTGGGTTCTTTTAACAGCACACTTTCCCACATCCATGTAACTCGATATTGATCCTTTCAATAATACATGCATGCTGCCGCAACTGCACACACAGGGAAATACACACATACACGAAGCCAATTGCTGACGCACAAGAGATTTGCAAATGCTTGACGACGACCAGGTCATGGAAACTAGCCACAAAAAAATGCACGAACATCAACAGAGGGACTGTCTGCTTGATTTCCAGCAGAATTGGTAGTATTTTGGAGCACATCATTCTGTTAAATTGACAAGAAGACCCCTGTTATCACTTTGAATTAAGACCGGAAATCAAGAAAAAAAGTAATCGGGCAGACCACAAGCCTCTCTCCCCCTCTTGTTATTTTGAATCACGATCTTGCATCAGGATATATTGCGATAAACTGCGAGCATTTATGTAATCACCAATAGCTGTAGGACAGGTTGCATTAGGTTCATTGCAATTCCTATTGCGTTAAATGTTCGATGTAGATAACATCAACATACATTTCCAATAGTGTCAAAGAGATCCTTATTTCGTGTATTTGTGATTTATATAGATAACGCAAACCTGTCGACCTACAATTGCAAACCCATTTTTTCAATCACTTCTCTGGTGAGTTAACTTAGTTTTCATTGCATCAGTCACAGAACAATGTATATATTGAAAAGCTTGGAATTGTTGCGTATTTATCATTGCTATTTTCGGTTCCGTAAGTTACAAATTTACAGCACATTATTCAGCATCGCAGATTAAGGCGTAAAGGGACGAATTTCATTATAGCGGCAAATAGTAAACACTATGGATGTAACATTTAATGGCCAGTTCCACAGCGAAGTTTCAATGAGGTTTATTTACAATAAAGATTTTTGGACAATTCACATTACCAACAATCTCATACAGTTTGGTGTTCAACCGATTAGCATTAAATTTAGCCTATGTTTCGTTGAACAATTTGCACAGCAACAATATATGGTGACTTTAAAGCCAATACCACTACCTCCTGGCAGTTCTTTTACTCATTTAGCATCTAACAAAAGGCAAGCTGTCCAGGGACACGCCGATAATTATCTCAATAACACTGAATACATAGGTAAGTCAATCATCCATGCCGCGACTGTCATTTCTGTCACTAGTTTTGAGTGATTGGTCGGTCCAAAGATCAACGCTTTCGAAGACGATGGCAATATTGTGCCATGTCAAATAGCGATGTATACATGAACGATTATTCATGTTCTTGATGGATATAACGAATGTGAAATCAACTGTTGCAATAATTTGCTGAAAATGCAATCTTCGTCACACGAATGCAAATATTGTATAATTGGGAATTTCCGCAAAATATGTCTTACAAGTATAGGAAGGGAATATCAATAATATCACCGTTTGCTGTTCGTTTCGTCAGCAGGCAGGATTAAATTGGGTTATTCAATTCCATTGCTATGAGTGAGACGGTAATCGTATGAACAATGTAAATGGGGCATTCGAGATGAATACTGCTTCAGATTGCCTTGCTATAATTGGATGACGCACAGCTTTTGAACATGTGCAGATGAAATGAATGCGTAGCTTCACGCTCTTGGTCAGTATCACTGTATAACATACATACATACATACATACATACATACATACACATACACATACATACATACATACATACATACATACACACATACATACATACATACATACATACATACATACATACATACATGCATGCATGCACATACATACATACATACATACATACATACATACATACATACATACATACACATACATACATACATACATACATACATACATACATACATACATACATACATACATACATACATACATACATACACATACATACATACATACATACATACATACATACATATACATACATACATACATACATACATACATACATACATACATACATACATACATACATACATACATACATACATACATACATACATACATACATACATACATACATATACATACATACATACATACATACATACATACATACATACATACATACATACATACATACATACAAACGTTATTTGTAAAGAGGCTTCTTTATAATTATACCCATAAATATCCAATAACAGTGGTTGGAAATGATGATGGCATTTTTACTACCAAGTGTCCATATATTATGGAGATTATTAGTGCTAGACCTCACAGCAGCCATCGGGCAACCATCGCTGCATGTCCAGGAGCATTTACTTTTCCATTTATTTTCATTGATTCGCTCAACGAAAAACAGACGTGAATATTGTAGAATGTGTCACCGATAGTTAACTCCTACATTTTGGTCAGTTTCTTTCACGTAATGCATGTTTGGTTTATGCAGTGAAACGTTTCTTTTGTTTACTACACAAAGGGTATCATATGATTCTGTAAAACTCAGTCAATGCCATATGGTACTCCTATTCAAGCATGTTTCCCCGCCTTTGCACCAATAATAATTTTGCTAAGGTTATGGGTCTTTCTTTACGATAAACGTGGTTGTTAGGTTGGAACTTATTTTTAAAACAATTTATTAGAAGGAGTAAAAGATAAATAATTCCTCAGCGGACGAATTTCCTCCAATGAAATGAATAATGTCTGTGCAAATGTTGTTTTCTAAACAGAATAATGCAATTAATGTGGATTTGGCCTGGTGTCATAAAATATGCCAAAGTTAACGCTGCATGATCATATCTGAGGCGACCTGGGAACCTTAAAACGTCCCGGTATTAATTAACTGTCCAAAACATGTGTGACTCACAGCAAGATTGGCATTATCTATCCTTGTAGTGTTGTTTTTACCTTATATTGCATTAACGCTTGTGATAATTTGGTATTTTGATTGTTTGTGTTATTTGTATAACTAAATAGATTGATCATAGGCAACGTATTACTTCTGCAATACTTCGATTAAGCCTAAATTACGAAACTTTGAGTTTGTTTGTTACGCATTATCGAGCTACATGGGAACAACGCCATTTCTAGGTTGGATTCTCTGAAACTTAAACAATCACTTCAAACCAATTGAGATGCGGGGAACGAAACATCCCACCGACCAGCAGTCCAGAAGTGCGACTGTCAATGCAAACAGACTTTATAACGAAGCTCTGATCTTTTGGTCAATGCACAATGGTTATTAATATGACAAAAATAAATTTTATTTTGCGAATGCTCGAGCAACAAATGTGTTAAAAAGATGCATTGTAAATGACCGTAGAGCACGATGTATGGAATATTATCATAGCAACAATGTTTTATCTCATGGGGTCCTGGTAATTTACTTAATAGCTTTTGGATCAATCCACCGCAATAGCATTAATGTTACATCGAACTGCACAAGCGAAGACAGGACTGACACCACTCCCTGTACTTAACATGTTTATAAACTGTTGATTCACAGTCCGTGAGATGGCAGTCACATCTCCGATGCTTGCAAAATTTTAGGTTTTTTTTTGTTCATTCGTGTGGACATTTTGTCGAGCAGGCCCTTCGCACCTCATTGTGCTTTACAACATAAGTAACTACAACAGGAATATGAAAATGACAATACAAATATGTGAATGGCTCAGAAGGGACTGTATTATTTTTGACAGCCCTTTGGTGGCCGATGAGACATAATGGGTGCTCATTGTGGGGTCGCTTTCCTTTCATCCCGAGCTTTCTGCACACCAAATTTAAATTCCAGCACCACAAGAACTCGTCCTTGGAAAACGCCTGTCGATTATTGATCCCACATTTGTTCATTTTGTTAGGACGGAGCTACATCAATACAATTCTATCTGGTTAACATCGTCTTCTCTATCCCCATAATATCGCTCAGTAAATTCAGCAAAGGTTTTGAATTTGTTCTCAAACGGCTGGAATACAAATAGATAGAGTAGGGTAGCATTAATCTATTTCAGCAGGGGGTAGAAATGCATAGGGCATCTATAACACCGATCGTACCATTCGTGGACGGGATTGATTGACACAATATGCTAGCATTAATATCGTTAAGCACAAAGGCGCGACGGACTTGTACCTTCTGCTTTGCCCACATTTTAAATGCATATAGTTAGCTAGCCTCCTGGTAACACCAGGCGATGACAATTAGTTATTGGTTTATTCTCTCTGGGTGGGTTACAATATTACAACATGCCATACACGTCATGGTGACGGTTTCTGATTGATATTATCACGTGAATAGAATCACGATAGATCATCTTACAATATGTGCATGTTAGGGGCTCACTCAACGTTTTAGGGTTATGAACAGAGCCAGATTGCCATATAATTTAGCACTTGTCTGAAACTGTGCGTCATATAGTACGAACATCAATAGCAATAGCTCAGGATAATTCGGCACCTCATTAATAGTGCTCTGTCATGGAACGACGCCAACAAGTCAAGTAGTGTCATGAATACAAATCCGCAGTTTTCAGTGATTTCCCGCCTCTATGTAATAACGATGATTCTGAACAACCTAACCAGTTATGGGTAGGTACCAGAGTTTGACAACCGCATTTGAGTCAGTGAGTATTTTAAATTCACACATCGTTGGTTATTACCATTAGCTATGATTATTTGAAATTCAGCAATATGTTCAGCAATGATAGGCTGACAGACATCTATGAATATAGACTATTTACAATCAAAATGAAGCAGCTGTGCTCCCTCAGTCTGCTCCTGTCACAAGCTGTTAAGTAGTCACTAGAAGGTAACCTGCTGGAAAAAGATTGCATCTCAATTATGCAAGAACTATGGATGAACATTATTGGAACTGAATGGGAATATGAAGGCAATGACATCAAAATAGCAGCATGGTTTTATGCAGTCCTGGTCCTAATCAGGTCACAAGGCGACGTGATGTGGGTTGTGGGCTTGAAAATCACGTACATTTATGCGGAAATCACGTGAACGTTATTTGCTCAAGCATAATCTCTTTTTTATCTGTTGGAGATACGTTAAGCACATCAAGTATGAAAACATTGGTTATAGCATACCGTGAAAGGGGACTCAACAACATGTATCTAGCGCCGTCGTCACATGTCCCTATCGTTATAAATTCTCGTTGTTTGGAAAGCTACATTGGTTGTACTTCTTGGTCACATTAATGGAAAGACAGAACCAATTCAAAATCATATTTATATATTATTCGCATGCACTGTATCAGGGATCACTTCATCATAGGGATACAGCGTGGAGTTAATCACGATAAAACGTGGCCGATGTCGGATGTTTGAGAGCAGTCTATTGAGATTGGCGAAATAAGACGATTGTTGTCGTGTACACTTATGCCCTAACTGTATGCCTTGGGTGACTATCATCACATTTAGTTCGTAATTGAGCAAAGTTCTTTCGGAGATCTCGTAAAAGGAATGCAAACAAAAGAATGATTTTTCTCTGTGTACTTTAGCCGGAATATGGCATCCCGCCATAATCTGCATTAATATTTGGAAACAACATCTATTCTGTTCCATAAAATTACGTTGTCGTCCAAAATCAATTCATCAGTTTTCATATCTCGTTGCATTATACAACAGATGTCACTAACGGTGCTGTCGTAACAAAGCTCGTGGATGGTGCCATCACACAATGCAATTGTTAACAATATACAGCTGAATGGCGTCCATTAATTGATTAGCCTAATGAAGGTTAGTAGTCATGTCCTACCGTCAGAGGACAGTAATTGTCACCCATCGATCTAGCAAAATACTATGCAAATACAATATGTCAATATGCATGAGGGTCGTAATGCTTCAAAGCAATGCTTAAGTTCGATTAAGTATCTCGTTCGCTTCAGTCTATGCCGCTTTACCTTTGTGTAGTACCCGTTTAATGACTGCGATTAGATGTGAAAAGACACCAAGATATTAAATCGAAGGAAATATGTCGTTTCCATAAAAATATTTTCCATGTTTCCCATTATTGAAAGCCTTTTTGTCTGACGTAGAAACGGGTCTTCATCGAGATATGTTCCAACATGAAAGGTACAAGTTCATGGCTACCATTGATGGTCGTGCAACGTAGCAATCCCGACTGCCACACACTACATGAGCTACACACAAAATGAGTTGCAGATAAACGGGATTATGTTATAAGCCATGGAAAGCTGTAATCATATGCTGTTTGATCGATCATTTACCTCAACGTCAGTCTTGTATTAACTGGCATTATGCTTTTGATAACTGGGAAGTTCTGCCATATGTTATGTCATTTTATCGCATAACACAAAGGTAACTTATGGCAGATCAGTTTAGGTACTGCTCATGAATTTCCGCGGCATATAACTTACCAATAGAGGAATTGTTTTGGGAACTCACCATTAATAATCAAAATTCATGTAATCATAAGGCAGGCTCCTATGACGTTCAAACAGATAGACCACGTGATTTAGTGCATGCGCGTCAAGCCGCATATGCCGTCTGCTATGTCTTATAACGTATATCAAATTTGATACGCAATCGTAAATGTCATATATGGCCATTGTCTGGCGCCAGCAACCGAGATCACGAGTACTTAATCAATACATCATCGGTCCTTACAATGAGCTATGCGCTATTCAGTTTGGTCTATGGAGATGGCTTTTGTTCAAAATCAAAATGTTATGCCATGATTTGACTGCGCACATCAGTTATCATGATTATTAGGTGATTGGCTGACTGTTTTGAGAGGACGATTCAGCTAACCATAATATATAAAAGAATGGCATCTTAGGTTTCCATACATCAGTGGTTGTTGATAGAGACAACCATCCCCTGTCAAGGTCCATACATTTTCGCTCCTTGGCATCGAGTGAGATCTACACCAGTACATCGTCGAGCTCATGTAAATCACCGTTCCATTATTATCAAGGTACGTGCGTAGTATAAATTCGAGAAATGAACTTGCATCCGAAGAAATTGTTTGTAACACAACTGCTTTTATCATACTAAAACTCAACTTGACTCGAGGTGATCGCGTTTTCGCTCTTTAAAGCCAAAGTCACCAAATGTCGTTGGAAATGTACGTTTTGTCACCATTTCGCTTGATTTATTAGTATCGTGCTGAGGCTTTAGATTGCTCTCTAAAGCATCGTATTGCGAAATACACGCAATCAGTTATTTCGATAACTGCAATTTACTCATTGCTTGTTGTTGCCACGCGCCAAGCGGTCATGAGATGATCAGCGGAAATGGGGCAACAAGGATTAATATTGCCACTGTTAGTTTTCAAGCAACAGTCAGCTAATTAGCATGCGATGGTTTGTAATTCGAAGAAGCTGTCGAACACAAAGCTTGCGAGGAAAATAACAATGTTTACCTCTCTCAAATAAGCGTTTTATTTAGCTTGACGCTTATTCCTATCCAATCTCATAGTTCCTGGGTAAGACGAAAGTGAAAACAACTCTTGCAATTATTGGCCAATATGTGCATTTCTGCAAAATGAAACATACCAAAGTCAAAAGTTATTTTGGAACACACCCTTTATATCACTGTTTGTCATTTATTTCATCAACAGCGCGCTCCAAAGTGCCATGGAATCCATGAGTATTTTGAAAAAATAACTGTGAATGAGGAGGCCATCACAGTAGCAATAAAAGTGGGTCACGTGATATGAATACATTTTCAGAATGTCCTATTATCATTGGATGACTCACAACAATCAACATGAAGTAATCATGATCCAGATTTCCTAAATGCGTTATTGCACGCTCTTGGTCGGTTTCACTTGATGGCTGTTAGACATCAAACAAGTAGTTAGTTAATCTATTTCAGCTCTATTTATACACCAACTTTAATAATAGCAATTGTCTTCAAATGTAAATGGACTGATGTTTGGATACTGATAAAAGATTCCTAGATGTTTGGTATGCAACCTGCATCTGCTGTTGTTCGTTTGGTGTGGTACCATTACTTACTCTCAATGTTAGAGTCATCATTGGGTATTTTTGCCAATTGTCCAGGGGAAAAGGTTGTACGTGGTAATTAACTAGATCCAGCCTGTGAGACAAGACGGCTTATTTTCTTTTGTCTTCACTGATTGATCGGAAAATGCGCCACACTCTGTAACGCTTTCACAATCCCAATGGAATATCAGATTATCTTGTGAGCGTTCCACGTCACTCAGGTAATTTACATCGTACAGCTTCATTGGCTTTAGTAACAAGCACTGTGCAATGGACCACATTATCATTATAGTGATACCGCGTGCATTCAGTCACAGAAACTACGCTTGGCTTACAGCAGTTATAATGTTAGATGTTTGAGTGCAGTCTATCGAGAATGACGCTAGAGGACGATTATATATTAATACCTACGCTCTCAATATAGGTCTTAGACGACTGTTATAAAATTTAGTTCGTACGCTGCTAACATGAACTGGAGAATGTATTGTGCCAATAAATGGTAGCAATGGTGTTGCATAGCTGAAAGACTTTGAGATACGTATAGCCGTATAAAATGCGTAAACTCGTTGTGTTTGAGCAAAAGGTAAGAAATCTGTTAGATTAGGGCAGATAATGTCGACGAAATATTTGCATTTACCTAAATTCAACTTCTTACATTATTTTGCACCGAGGTGCAACGGTAAATTCTTATCGAGTAGCAATGTGAGAAGGCCGTTACCATCGTACCAATTGAAGGCGGTGCCAGGCAGTACTTCCACAAACTTCTTTCGTTAGTCAATATAAATGGATATGTGATTGCCTAATGACTATGCACGATTTGCGATTAATATAATCACGTTTCAGCGCAAGCAGCGACATCCTTGTGAATATAGAATCATAGCTTAGGTTAATGTGCATTTTGAGACTCCTCAGCTTGTCTGAGTCATCAATATTGAACAACCATATGACACAAGGAGTCAATACTGTTCCGAAGTGGCGCCTCATTCAGCATAAAGATGAATAACAATAACCCTCATCAATACATGTTTATCCTGCTTTATAGGAGACAGAGCCGAAATACTGTGAGCCACTTACAGAGATAATGAACACAGATGGGACGAGACCATAATTTCCCACATAAAAGGTTGTTGTTTATGGCCGTTATGCCACGAAACTCACCAAACAAAACCTATTGGAGATTATCTGAATCATACGTCAGTATTATATTAGACGCTGATGCACAGGACAATGTGTTGGACAACTGTGTCGCCGAGCAGTTGTCAGTGTTTTACACCTTGCAGCATCAAAACGATAATGAAAAAAACGCATTTAAAGTAATAAAACATAGCAACATTGCAACGTTGAGAGCTGCAATCGATGTGCATATTCCTTGCATTGCCATGTGAAAAATGATAGATAAGGAATAGCCTCGCAATGGTAGGGAAATAGAGATAGCTACTAGTCTATTTACGTCTTAACCAATTGTGCTAGTGGACAGCAATGGAACTAGATTATTGAATTGCTAATCAGATAACCGAGGTGACAATCAGCTGAAATGATCGAAGGGCTTTTTAAAACCCAACAGACCACCAATCATGCAACATAAGATACATAATGAATTGGCTGATTAACATAACCGCATGGTTGTTTTTGACCGACAATAGCCGGGCACTACTATATAGTGCATATACAACCATCAGAGTTATCCCCTTTCTCAATAACCAACACATGCCAATTCTGTCCAATCACAGTACGAAAAAGAGGAAATGCCGCATGCATGCTTGTATTGTACAAAAAACGAGAAACGGGATATTGTCAAAGACATGGTTTTGCTATATTCAGACAGAACAACGGGCAATCAATCATTGAAAGCTGTAATCGTATCCAATTCCTTGGCTTTTTGTGATTGATCATTTTCCCCGACGTCTATCTGCTATCACCAGACATCATGTTTTAGGTTCCTGTGAAGTTCTGGCTATTTGTGTCAACATAAGGTGGACTCCAATTATATACAACAGACGGACCCTTAGTATAGTGTCAAGCATCATGTGTTGACTGTTATATCTTGTAACGTATATCGAATTGAAACGCAATCATTAATTTCATTATTACCTGTGCGTGACACCTGCCAGTCAACGAAAAGTTGTTGGTTTTTACCACGAGCCATGGTTAATGCAAACTCGGCAAGAGCGATGGCTGTTGCTTCAAATCAAAATACCGTGTCATGATAAGATAACACACATCAGTGAAAATTCTTCAGATTAAATGAATTTGTAGTCTTTATATCTGCGACGGTTCTTAAGCTGTCACGGGGGGATAATCTACCATGAGATAAGCACGAATGACGCTAAATATGAGTGAGAGAGCAGGGACAAAATAAAACGAAATATAGTATTATACAGTACTAATCTAACCAAGAAACATTCAAGCGCGATGTGGATGGTCGTGGGCTTTCAAATCATAGAAATGTGGATTAATCTCGTAGACAATTTGCAAAGGGAGTATCTGAGATGTAGCTGAATAAACTAATCGCATTAGTATTCGGTGATAAGCGCACTGTTTTGAGGGGCCAATTAAGCTAACAAATGTATATAATAGTATTCTTTTTCGGCTGTATAACATGCCAAACAGTCACGCCATGAAACATATAACTAGATAAAGCCAACCATATGTATCTAAATGTTTGGAGTGCAGGATAACAATAGTGGTCATTGCTGTCAATAGTGTAGTCTGCTTAAATATAGTAGTTACACCTGGATTATTTATGCAGGCTAGAATTTTAAAACACTCCTTAGTTGGTGGTTCATCGCTTGCCACTCAATAATGTACAAATAACACTTGTCTGTCCTTGGCAAACAACCCTCTCCAAAATAAATAACTTTTCCCCTTCTGGATAACGAGTAGAATGCACACCAATACGTTGTCAAACTCTCTATTTAAATCAAGGTCCGCATTTTCTCATTTTGTTCAATATCACTGAAAGCCAAGCATTTTTATGGCCAACGTAAGAAAAAGAAATGCTCGTTGTGTTGACTGGAGAATAACGAAGGATTCAGCTGTATGGGAACGCATGCTTTTCTCATAATGAAAGCAGTCCAAATAGCGCAGGTGCCTTATCAATTAAGTAATGGAAACAATGCGCCTTATTGCCTTTTCTCCTACTTGATTAATAGGCAAATAGTGAAGATTTTGTGACGTATTGGCAGCCCTATGTGACAATACTCAACCTCCCATAGCGAATGTACCAGAAAAATCATTGATTTTGATATTGATTTTGCAGATCGAAACGCATTGTACAGATAGGTCCTATTGCATGTGCTAACTAAAAAAAGAAGGGTTACCAAAATGTGATTCTGTGTGGCCAACCAATGTGTTTTCCATAGGTGGTGGAATAGTGCTTGCCATGGTTATTTTGTATTTAGCAAGACGATCGAATAATTGAAAAGCCCCTAATATTAGATAGTCTAATGGTGTTATCTGAAATGCTACTTACCCTTGTGTTTTGTCTCAGGTTAGTGATGTGAATTACTGGTGCATTTGCAGATGGTGCACGATGCTGCCGATACGCAGAACAATACAACAAAACACATTTGATTAGCTGTTTAGGTTACAGCTCATTCTTGGTTGCGCATGTTAACAACCGTGCTTGTACTGTATGCTCACAAGAGTCTGGTACCTGATTTTGCAATAATTGTTCGTGTTTGATACGCCACCTGACGTTAAATATGGAATCAATCAGGCAATTGTAGCGAGCACTATATTACAGTCCCAATCACGGGTGTCGGACACGTCAAGAGATTAAACATTGCTACTTTACCAATGTTAATTTAAATAATATATTATTCTAATACAGCAATTTGGTGGATGCACTGGCCACTACAGTACATTTTATGGTGTTAAAATGCCAAATCATAAGACAACAATGCAAACATCAAATAGATTACAAGTTACTATATATCCGGCGAGACATTTTGCATTCTGTAGTGTAGTATTAAAGTTAACATGTTTTGTGCACAGAATGATCAACCTATGCAATCTTTGACGAAATGAAATTGCATCAGACGAAACTGTTTGTCACACGCGTGCTTTTGATGTACAGAAATTCAAACTAACTTGCCCTAACTTAGAACAAGTCAGTAATTGATGCGGTGCGTTTACGATCTTTGAAGCCAAACGGACGTTGATGTCACCAAGCGGCGATAAATATGCACAGTGTGTCACCATTTTCCCCTCATATATTTGTGTAGCTGAGATTGCTTGATGAAGCGTCGTATTATACGCCATCTGTTATTCCATTGAGTTCATGAGTATTCCAATTCACACATTGCTGGTTGTTGTCATGCACGAGGCGGCTGTAGACATTAAGAAGGTGGCATTATAATGCGACGTCAATTCGTCATGCAGTGTATATCATGGTGTCGTTTAGTAGCACATCTTATGGTCTTTATTTGGGGTCTAATGTTGTCAATTTTGGTACATCCATGAGGTTGGTGATGAGGTCGATCAATAAAGGGCAGTCTCGTGGTTTACCAAAAATAAAACCGCAGGGTTAACCACATTCAATCGCGATAGCCACAATCGTGCGCCCAGTAATCTATTTTTGTATCGATTTAATTATCTTCCCTATTAAACTTCGATTCTGTTTACCTCATTGTGTATGTGGTCAGCTCTGACGAAATAAGAATTGTGGCATTATTGACCATCAACCTTGTGCAATCACGTGCAGGTTGAAACAGCATTGGTTCTATTCAGATGTCGTTGCATTATGCATTGCACTGCTGTCAGTTATCCGTTCTGTGCCAGCAAGTGTGTGTATCCAGATTCATAATACACAGGATATATATCACGGCAAATAACTGATCGAAAACCCAAGTTCGTGAAAACTGAACTTGTAAGTTCTATCTGAAGCTTTTATGGAGACACATTCGTTGATCAGAAGAGCTGACTATCAAATCAGCAACGTTAAGACCAATCCAGAATAACTAAAATATCAAAACACGGAGAGCCCGAAAAATTCTATAGTGAAACTGTGCAACACATCGCTACCGTCTGTTCATTTGCCAGCCAACCATGAAATGTTTTGCCGGCATATCAGCATATTCCGGCATTCTTTAGACATTCCACAATCTGTCAAGGTTTTCAAATCAAAGGCTCATATTATGAATATTGGTGAATAGAACAGATGAAGGATTCTGACGCTCATTTGTCGATATTCATGTAGAACGGAATCACATCCTCATTGCCTTCGGATGTAGCCATTTATAGTAACCGAACGAATGCCATGCATGACTATATACTAGTTAAATATATGATGCTTCTTTGTGATATCATCAGGTATTCTTGTTGATCATTTGCCCACGCCGCCATCTGGTGTTGATATGTCTATTTTTATATGCCAATGCTTACAGATTGTGCATTTATCGGCTGCACCCACAAGTAGCACATGGTTGAGTTGATTGGGTGCTTTTAATTCACGTTGATGCATGTGGACAATTCATATCTACAAGCCAATGGAGAATTATTTAATTGAAAATCCTTCAAATTATTCACAGTTAATGACTTGGGCAGAATGGGCAGACTGTTCTTCTGAACTTTATCAACCACAGTGTTATGAACTATTGAATTATTGATCTGGGAGCCATAACAAAGTAGATAAGCAGGTATCAGCACTATAGATATCAGCATACTTTCTTTGGATTCTTTCCATCGAGCCTATAGCGGTAGCTTCAGTGCCGTGCAGTCATCTGTGTTATAAACGTCATCATGACTGTAAGTTATGTATGTTTCCATTAAATGTATATTTTGAAGGTCACATATATACTTCAACACTAGCAAACTAAATAACTTGTACTTGTTATTCCGTGTCTAAACACAGTTCATCTGTTTACTACCAAAAATGGTTAAACTTATATTTAAGATACAATCAATATGTGACAACCGGATAAACATAACAGTGACCATAGAAACGGGGCCTGTATATCAGAAGTGAATCAGCTCTGATGTTCAAGGTTAACGGAATCGATCTGTAAGTGGCTTAACATGTCTTGCACTGGTTGAACAATATTGCCTATGCCAATAGCTGAACTGATCTGATCTGAGCCCCTTCCCCGAGCTTAACAAGCTTATAAACTGTAGATACTAAGTCTGAGATCTGGGAATCACCTTTAATATGCTTTACATATATTGCCGATATACTGAACACTCCATCGAACATTTCAACCGTTATAAACCTGGTTCGGCCATTGTTTTCAAACCAGTGACCATTATCAGTCTGCTGTGTTCAATCATATCTTATATGAAGATCATTTAGCATTTGGGACTGGTGAATATGCTTACAATGTTTCAACAATTTTTTTTTATGAACTTACATCGTTTACTACTGTTTCATAACATTACGCCTGGTGAATTTTACAGACATGTCGCGAAATAGGGTTAATCATAAGCGATCCGTTGCTGATTTTTAATTCTAAGCGAGATGTTGCTTACTTCGCATCGCTGTCATTTTTTACACCGCTGTTCGTTTCAGCTATTGGACATACATTCATATATAATTTTTATGGACTATACCTATATCAACATTATCGTATTCGACTGCATGCGTGGGACGCATTTATTAACCATGCAGTTTCCCAGTAACGCTTTTGGGTGATGTCAATACTATGAAGTGTATGTTTGATGTTGCCACACAGCAACAAGGTGACAGGTGTGATTTCATGCATAATTGTTCTGTTGGCGATTTAAGCCTCACCTATTCATATATGATATTTCGTTAATAAACTTGTGTTACGGTATGAACAAATAATGGTTAGGATACATAAAGCTTTTAACTATTTTGCAAAACCATTCGTGTGCACGCGGTCACCTCCTTCCTTGGTCGTAATTGAATAGCAGTCCGCTATGAAAGACGAGAGGCGTTACATACACGAAATGGTGCTAAACAAACTCAGTGGGTGTCTAAAATTCTTTCTGCTTAGTAGATAGCGTCAACCAAGAAATTTTGTGAATTACATTGCATACCAAAAACATAACTCGTGCCATTTGCCCTTGGCGATAAATGGGGTGAACAATGTTTACAATCACGTACAATCCACTCCAAATGGGAATCCTCTGTAATACTAACCCGTCTATGAATCTATGAATGAAGGAAATGATGCAAACGCCAGTTCATAGGAGATTACAGTAAATCATGTGTAGCCATCGTTTATTCATAACGTCTCGTCTGAATGGAGAAGGCAGTTTTTTGTCTCTCGTAAAAAGCGATGATATCCCCTGTATGGGGCACTTGAAATAGGCAAGAAAGAGGTCAACAAGATTCATAAACATCCTGGGGCCATACGTACGACAAATCAAGCACGGATTAAAAAGAGGATCTGGAGAGGAATAGGATCTTAGTTTAAAGATGGTCAAAGGAAAGGGGAATCAGAAAGGGCAGGCCACGTCCAGTCAGCAAGCTGCGTCATCGGCTGACCCGCTGAAGAATTTAACCCTGAAGAATTTAACTGGTTCATCGGTCACAGCTGAGCTATTAATAACATTGTTTAAGGCTCAAAACGCTTCGCTGAAGAAACATTTCTTTGACCTTTTAAATGAAAAGGACGTCGAAATTAAACAACTTAAAGACCAAGTTAACAACCTTGAAAACAGGCTTGACGACCATGAGCAGTACGGAAGACGCAATAGTGTTCGAATAACGGGTTTGGAAGAAGACGCAGATGTCTGTTCTTTCATAAAAGACAAGTTCGATGTCGACACCACCAACAACATTGACAGATTTCACCCAGTTGGGAAAATTCAATCGGATGGACGAAAGCGACAGATATTGGTCAAATTCACAAGCTACATCATCAAGTCATCCATAATGAAAAACAGATATCGTCTGAAAGGAACAGGCATCTACATTAACGACGATTTAACCAAGAAACGAAACGAAATGGCCCAAAGCTGTAGATCCCTTAAAAAGGAAAAAAGAATAAATGACACTTGGGTTCGAGATGGAAATATCTTTGTGAAACTTAAGAACAGCTCAATCAAGAAGATTTCATCTCCTGACGAAATTGACCAGCTGAAATAGACAATATCTTGAAAACAACCAGTGCTCCTGCAAGGGGATATTAACCTCGGGATGACAAAATCACCGTCACCAGCTCTACGAGCTAGCCTCGCCTGTAAAACACTACTAGAGGATCTCGACAATATGACCGTCACCGAAACGCACAAAAATGTGAGGTACATCAACAGCTACAAATGGTGGACTTAGCTAACTCATCTGTCAACCAGTTTGGAGATAGTGGTGAACTGGAATTTTTGCATGAACTTCCGCATTCTAATTGCACGTATTATGAACCAGATGATTTTGTGAAACAAACTGAAACACACAAAAATGGAACATCATTCTTTAATTTAAACTGCCGAGGACTAGTATCACATTGGGAACAGTTCACAGAACTGGTAAGCAGTCTGTCTTCTGATGTATTTTCATTTGACTTTATTGGTTTAACCGAAGTTTTTAAAGTTCAATGCGAAAGTTTCTTAAACCTTTCTAACTATCACCAATTTATTGCAAATACACGTAATGATAACGCAAGAGGTGGCGTTGGCCCTTTTTTATCAAAGATCATATTGGATTTTGTAGAAGAGATGATTTATCGATCTTCATATCTCATGTTATCGAAACATTGTTTAAAGAATATGAAAACAGCTCTAAATCCAAATGTATAGTTGGAATAGTTTATAGACCAAACACGGCACCTCTTGCTGATACCGACGTATTTTCTACCACTATCTTAGATATTATAAACAAGATAAGCAGTGAGAAAAATAATGTTGTATAATGGGAGATATGAATCTCGAGCTTTTAATGTTCAAAATGCATGTGAAAACTGACAATTATCTTGAGAATTTTTTTGTGAATGGGTTTGTTCCAATGATCACGAAACCTACAAGGGTGACACCTACATCAGCTACACTCATTGACCACATATTTACCAATGACCTAACTCAAGCTTCATCTGGAATAATCATCACCGATATTTCAGACCATTTCGGCACATTTTATATGACACAAACAGAGCAAACTGATAGCACATGTGAAGATCCTACGCTAAGACGCAACTTCTCCCCAAACAATTTCAACAGTTTCATTAATTATTTGGAAATAACCGATTTTTCGAATGTCTCAGAGCATGAATGTCCTAATCAGGCCTATGATGTGTTTCCGGTTCTAGGGCAAAAGAAAAATCGCAAAAGTATTATGCATCAACCATGGATGACTCCTGGTTTGATAGCTTCAACTAAAACTAAATTAAAATTATATAGGAAATACAAACAAAACCCGTCACAGCGCAATACACAGAAATACAAAATATACAATAGCCTTCTTAACAAGGTTAAACGTAAGCTCAAGTGTAATTACTATTCTGAAATTATAGAAAAATACAAAACGAACATCAAGTCTTTGTGGTCAGTACTAAACAAAACAATAGGAAATGCAAAAACCAAACGAAAAATGCCCAATAGTTTTAAAATTGATGGTGAACAAATATCAGATAAAAGTATAATTGCCAATAAGTTCAACAATTACTTTACCAATACATGTAAAACAATATCTGAAAGCTTACCCTTACCTAATGAACACTTCACTTCCTATTTGCCAAATCAACTGCCACACTCGATGTACCTAGAAGAAGTAACTGAAAATGAAGTTGCAGCTGTAATAAATAACCTAAAACCGAAAACAAGTTATGGCCACGACGAAATCAGTACTAAAACTATAAAATCAACCCTTCCAATAATATTGACTCCTCTATCACATATATGTAATGTATCGATGAAAACAGGAATCTTCCCCGACCAACTAAAAATATCAAAAATTATACCCGTATATAAATCCGGTGACGACTGCGTCTTTAATAACTATCGACCTATTAGTTTGCTTCCAAGTTTTTCGAAAGTAATTGAAAAAATTATGTATAACAGAACCATGTCCTTCCTGATTAAATTTAAACTTCTATATAAGCACCAATATGGATTTCAAAAAAACAACCAAACTATTCATCCAATATTGCATTTTCTCAATTACTGCGCAGACGCAAATAATAAATCACCCAATGAATATGTACTCCCAATATTTTGCGACCTCTCTAAAGCTTTCGATATAATAAACCATGAAACACTTCTAACTAAAATGTATTCGCTTGGAAAAAGAGGTCTCGCACATAAATGGTTTTCAAGTTATTTAAGACTTCGTAAACAATATACAAATACAAAACATGAAATCACCTGTATCCGATGTAGCTATAGGAGTCCCTCAGGGTTCCATTTTAGGGCCTCTGTTGTTTTTACTTTACGTTAATGACATTTCCAATGCCTGTAATGAAACAGTTCTCTCCTTTGCTGATGAAACAACACTACTTATTTCATCCTCAAATATCAAAACAACTTTTCAAAAGGCTAACAATGCAGTTAACAACTTAAAAACATGGCTAGTAACAAATGGTCTTGTATTAAACACTAGTAAAACAAGTTATATGGTAATAAGAAGACACAATAAGAAATTAGATATAAGTAATTGTGAGATAAAAATAGATGATGAAGTAATCAACAGGATAGACACAAACAACGGTGCACATAAATTTTTGGGCATATTTATAGACGAAAAACTATCCTGGAAAACACATATAAATCATGTGAATAAAAATATATCCCATGGCCTTTTTATGCTCAAACAAGTAAAATACTTTCTACCTAAATCAGCATTACGCAGTCTATATTTTGCTCTTGTTCACTCACATTTATCCTATGGTATACTTGCATGGGGAAATGCTGGCAAAAACAATTTAAAGCGTACTGAAATACTACAAAAACGTGCTCTGAGATATATTAACAAATCATCGTATAACGCTCATACAGAATCCCTTTTCAAACGTAGCAATATATTGAAATTAAATGATCTCTATGAGTATAATGTAGCCTTATTTATGTACCATTACAAAAATAACATGTTGCCATCATCATTCATCAATGCATTCCATCAACAATGCAATATCAACCATTTTTATAACACGCGTAATTCCCATTTAATGGTCACACCTATCCCGAATACCGAATTTGTAAAAAAGTTACCTCTACATTCATTCCCTAACACTTGGAACAAATGGCAAAAATCACTCTCTTCACTTTCAGTGTTATCCCAAGTAAAAAAATATTTGATGTATACATTCATAAGTAATTACCACAGTACCATTAATTGTTCAAACCGCCTTTGTGTGGATTGTAATTTAATGCAGAATGATCTAAGTTAATTTATGCTTTTGTCAATATTTGTGATTTTGGCATAGACTATTTTTTTATAGGAAATTTGTTAACCTATATTGATTTCTAGATGTACCTCATGTAGTATTGCATTATTTAGAGATCGTCGGGGTGGTTGGAAGATAGCCATCTGTGGCTAAACCACGCCCGTCTCCTGACAGTATATGTTAGTTGTGAATTCAACATAAGTATGTACACATATATATATATATATATATATATATATATATATATATATATATATAGATATATATATAGATATATAGAGAGAGAGAGATAGGGGAGAGAGAGAGATAGAGATAGAGAGATATAGAGAGAGAGATAGAGAGATAGAGAGAGAGATAGATATATAGATATAGAGAGAGAGACATAGAGAGATATACTATACAGAGATAGAGAGAGATATAGATAGAGATAGAGAGAGAGAGAGAGATACAGAGAGAGAGAGATAGAGAGAGATCTCTCTCTCTCTCTCTCTAGAGAGAGATAGATAGAGATAGACTAGATATCTCTCTATCCAGAGAGAGAGAGAGATAGGATCTATAGAGATAGATCTCTCTATAGAGATCTAGAGATATAGATATAGAGACATATATACATATATAGATCTACATCAGATATATATCTATATATATATCTATATATATATCTATATATACATATATATACCTCTATACCTATCATATATATATATATCTATATATCTCTATATATATATATATATATATATATATATATATATATATATATATATCTATATATATATATATATATATATATATATATATATATATATCTATATATATAATGCTTTATGCATATATAGCTCTCAATCAAAACGCGCAAGTGTCCATGAGCTAATATTATGCATGCTTGTTTTAATAATGGTGGCAGTTGTACTAAACGATGCATTCTGGGCGGCCCGATCGCTTATGGTTTATCCGAAATATTGCCGTCATATATTATCTTACGCAGCCATATTTTTAATGCAAATGATATTGAAATAATTAAAGTGTATACAATGATGAAGGTACATTTTCATTGGGATTCATGTTGGGGTTGGAAATCTCCTCGTGTGGCTGATAGCACTAATGGTCGAAATTGAGACATGGATGTCCATAACATATCATCATTACAAATACAATTGATAAGTTTTCATGCGGGCAAGATGTTCCTTAGTTTGTATCATGTCGAAATATACATATTGTTTAGTCCGTTTTAGGTTACACTACTTTTCGTTTTATTGCCAGTGATCATTGGTTCATTTCGAGGAGATGAAATTTATTCTCGTGCTTAATGATGTCTACTTAGGCTCATCCAATTAATACTTTATTCCACAGTTTACTTAATTGACCTACCCATGAAGCCGAATTCGGAAACCTTCTATGGAATGTATATTTAGCGATCTGGAAAGTTTTTACATAACTTTAATTGCTTTCAACAATTCTGTATATCGCTTGTACGTTTATTATATAATTCATGTCTTGATTTGAATGTACAAACAGCAGCTATAACTCATAAAATTTAATGCAAACTGTTCTATATGTATCATTTGCGAGCCTAGCCTAACTATTAATAGCGTCTGCTTGATTGTGTTTGTTTCATAACATGAAGATTTCCATGGTGGGATACTTGATGACTGTAAGTACTCTACAAACCTCAGGTGAGTACTCAATCACCAAAGTCAAACAAGGATATTTTCATCCCCATTATGATTAACTAAACTATAGGCTACAACGACACACCTGAGGATGATTTGTGCTAATATGCATCAACAGAGGCGTTACATACACAAAAGGTTAGGAAGTACACTTCAGAGATCATTTGGGATTGGTTTAGTCGAGCGTGAAGTGTTTACCACCAGGACTTGTGATGAGGGTCGCAAAATCTTGCATCGTCTTTGCAGCATTTATGAAATGGTAGAACTAATCAAAGAGATCCATTCTAGCATCAGACAATGGCAACAGATGACGGTCCGAATACGATATGAAACTGTCGGAATGCATGACGTACATTGGTTGGATACGTTAAGGACAATTGAAAACCTGACCTTGAAATGACTTCGTATGGTAACACGACGCCAGATAATTCCTGTCGCGTAGTTCTGCTGAGCCCAGATAACCTGCTAAAAAAGAATAAATTCACCCGCTTTGACGAGTCGTGCTGTCAGACAAGAGCCAGCCGTAGTTTGCCGACGGGGTTTACTGTTCCTCATGTTCGATACAAAGTCAGTGTGATCGAATTCAGGCTGCCCCTCTTTCCATGTAATGGATACATGGGTCTGTGGATTTAGTTGCTATCATATAGAGAGCGGTGCAGGCATATCCAGCTGACACGCTCAGAACAAAGACGCCTGATTAGATTGTAATGCATGACTGACGATACTTGGTGGGAATTACCGTGTCATGTTTATTCCTGCTCTTCGACAACGGTTCGTTTTATTCCTTTAAATAATAATCATGGTTCTTTTAATCATCAACATGAAGTGTTTGCATGTATTCCCCTCCTTATATATGTTCAACTGGGGGTGAAGGGCCACGAATATGGTCAGCAGTCATCGGACACCACATATATACCCCCCCACTCCCATCCCGCTGGTCGGTATCGATTGATACAATCAGTAATTTTTAGCTCTGTAGTTTTGCTGTGTGTTCACTATATTCTAATGTGATAACAAAGGGTGGCTGAATAATAAAAAATGCTCTAAAAACCTTTCACTTTTGTCACAAAATTTACAAATTTGTTGTTTCCATAAGCGAAACAACCCAAATCACCTGGTTGTCGATTTAATCTTTGTGAGCGGGTTAACATTTTTCACCTCAGATAGCCAGGCTTCTTATTACTGACATCAGCCATGGGGTTCTTAGTCATTTAAACAAGTTTGGTTGTCATCGGGGTTTAGACCTAGACGGTCATGATTCTAATAACTGGTCACTTCCGTATTAATTGTATATGACCAATGTGAGCAAATTATGAGTAATCGAGCCATATTGTAAAGTTGGGCATTGACGTCTCGACCTTCACGAATGTTCTTGTGTAACGGCCGGCTTTGGCGGTCCGTCCATGTGAGTACAAGGTGACAAGTTAATCAACTCTTAACGCTGACGTCACTGTCCTACTTTATCATAAATTAGTATATAGCGTGAGATACTCCACCGATGGCATGTTGAGGAGTATTTGGCGAGTAATATCACGCCGAAATCCCTCTAATGTAGCCGACCCTATATTGTTCGATTTCGCCCTGGTCGTAAAGGACAATTATTTCCAAAATCCCAATTTTGGTGTCAAACGTCCAGGTGCGAAACTGTGACGCATATAGGTAGGCCCCATGCCAAGTTGAAATCCTTTATAAGGAGCTCTCTTCTGGAACTCTTTACTCACTCCTCCGAACCCACTCACCCACCATCTTGAAGGAAACGTACGGAGTGCAGTCATTTGTTTAGAGTTCGGATTATATTTCGAAACGTGATACGAAACTCGAATTGGAAACCTAGACATTATTTGAAGGACTTGGAACTAATAAAAATTACTCTGTGGCGAACTCTCAATTTAATTTTATTGAACATCATCCAAGACGGGAAGTACAATTGCCCCGCCGAACTTTTTCAGCATGTATCCTTGTTTGCCCTGTTAGCATTAAGATGGATATGGTTGTCTTGATCAAAGCAATGTAACGGCAGCATGATCCTCATACCCTGATCCTATACACGTTCATATTTTTCCATTGGCAATCATCATTACACAAGTTGTGTCTATTCAATGCAACATGTACAGTTTCTGTGAGGTCAATTACTTGACGTATTCTTGTTAAATGTATCGTATCGGTAATAACTATACATGTCATTATCGCGAAGAGTATATGAGCTTTGTAAATCGGTTAAAAAAAACCCCAATCATTGGTTTGCAATATTAGAGCAGCGGGCTGTGTTTATGGTGGATTGATTAGGAAATATATTTGCAATCCATTTTTATGCCCAGTAATTTACCCGTTAATGGCTGTTTATCGTACGGGTTGTTAGCATCCCACTCCCTAAAAAACGGATACATTTTAGAGGCAAAATCATAATTCATGACGTAACAGTTACTTGAATATGTTGAATATACACTACCTTATGACTACAATCAAGGTTATATTATGAAGTTTTGGAATGGTTCGTGTGCATCTTTAGTTCGTATAGAAGTAGCTGATCCCATATTGAAATGATACAGTGATTTATCGACACTCAACACGACCAAATAAGTAAACCATCAAATGGTGAGTCTCAATACATGTGTCATGTATGTTTTATGAATGTTGAATAAAGAGTTATATTTAGTTATGTGTATTTTTGTTTGCGCTTTTATTCCTGTATTTACTTTGAATTCTGCTTTTATTTCACTGGTTTGTTTTAATAAATGATCAATTATAGCATTATATGCTAAAGCCATAAATAAAATACACCACACTTGTGGTGCCCGGTTCCTGTGTCTTTACGCGCTTTTTTATAGGGCATATTGTCCGGAGACGGCCAAATGCCCTGGCCGCCGAGTTCAAACGCACCTACAGCACTCCATCTGGGGGCGATGGTGCAACGGATGGTTTCTCTGGACGCTAGACGTTATGCTTTTTATTTATTTAATATCAGCAAATACAAATTCATTTTACCACAGACGAGCCTGCGTAACCTTGTACATTACATCCAACTATTGGGGATGCAGTTTTTTTACATGCGATGCCACGAAGTAATAACAGGTAGTTCACTCCGCAGCAACAAACCCGCTATCTAAACCGAGTCTAACGCAAGTATTGAATTGACAAGGACTGAAAGTCGAAAGCGACATGCTTACATCTCTCCTTTTCAGTTATCAACATTTGATCAGGGAGCACATTCTCCTTTTGTTTTTCGGTAATAAACATGCACTGCTGTGAGCTCTGTTGTCACGAGACACATAAAACTGTGTTCTTAATCATCTACACGTATAGAAACAAATGGTATATCCCTATAGCTTGCATGTTTTGATGATATCGGTTAATGAGGCTTCAATGGGGTTGTCCCATATGAAATATCCCGACTCTCCCAATATAGAGGCGTACTGGCAAATACTCATAAGATCTCCAAATGTGTAAGATCGAATTTGTGGGTAGGATTGAATGGTTAGAGAAAAATTCAACCTTTTATGACAGCCCATACACAAACAATCGATAAATCACAGGATGTTGATAAATAAGCAGATAATCTCCTGGAGATAAGCGCTTATAAGTTCCACGCTTCTGCATAGCTCCTCATTTATTAGTCCGATCACAACCAGATCACCTTGACTCTCTACGCTAAAGCTCATCGTCATAATTGTGACCATGTTGATTGTGATGATACGACGACAATATTTATTAAAATAATCGTTCGTGTTATTTTCAATGAGCTCGCTCAGCTGCTAATGAGTAGAGGTACAATATGTCTTCTGTGAATGAAGCATTGGGGGTATGGAAAAGGAAAAGAAATTCAACGCAGCTTCCTTTACAATATTCATATCGACAAATTCTCGTCGCATGCTTAATACAGAGCGTGAATATTACATGTGTTGTATGAATGAATCAAACTGTGCCGTCAATTGTTGATAGGTGGGCAACTGAAGTGGACCGCGAGAGAACCACAGTTAAGGAGGGGAATCATATATATGTCCATCTTAAATTGCCATTTCAAGTGAAGCTTGTCTATTACTTTATAACTGGAGCTTCAAACATTAGTCTTCGATGAAATATATTTCGAACTGCATTGTCTCCTATCACTGCGTGATCACTGTGTCTATACCACGCTGGAAGACGATACAACATGGATTGGATCCCATTAACAAATATGCTGAAATGATTTGATAAACACATGCTTCAAATCTCAGTTTATCCTTCTGCTTGTATTTGGTCATTTAAGGAAACCATGTTCGTTGTATGTAGCATGGGTATCTTTGGGCTGGTCGTGGGTATTGACATGTTCTAGCTTGACATCTTCTTGTGGTAAAATGATGCCCACATTACAGTGCTTCTTGTCGAAATCGAACATGCAAGCACAATATAAGGGGGGAGCCTTAAATGTCCGAGAGATGTTTATGGATCGCTTACCCTTGACCAATTGCTAGACGGCTACGTATGAGGGATGTTTATTAATGCGTTTGACATCGATTTGTCATCTTATCGGTTTTATACGTCGGGGAAGTATTGATCAGACTCGCATAAAGTAGAGGGCAATTGGCAGGTTTGAATTGCCGTCTTAACTACCTCTAGTATAAGAACATACTTGGTTACGAAAGCATATTGTGCGTGGCCCGGGTAGATTGCCGTGTATGCACATATAACAGAGTATAGGTTATATACATAGACCTAATGAAGGGTAAAATGGCGGAACACTACCATGGTGCATAATCAGGGGCATAGCAAGGTGAACATCATGTCTGACTGGCAATCAGTGACAGGAACAATGAACATGTTTGTCCTTATATTGCACGGCCTTGTCGTTGAGATAAGAACGGGCGCAATAGTCTCAATAAAGGCAAACTACGATTGCTGAATGGAAAGTGTGATATATATGGTCAAGTATTCACAATTTAGTCTGACCAGTATTTTGCGATTGACGCCCATGTATCTTTACCCGCACGATACTGTTGGCGTACTATAGTTTATTCCGTGCAATGTAATTCTACAAGTACATTACGAATGACTTCAGCAAACGCATATAAACCGTTTTTTACACATTACTGTTGATATTCTATGGTTCATCTAGCATGGCGAGACCTGTTAAGACACCTTATCGTGCCCGTTAAAGATTCGATTTCCGGTGATGTAATACAATGATCGTCCACTACGCTCGCTCCGTGCATCATGATGACGTATCGCATGGCACCCTACTCTCAGCCAATCAGAGCTCGAGAAAAAGCTTGGTCTTTTTCCCATATATACCTCAAACGCACAGTTTGTCGTGCGATAACTGCGACGGTGTCGATATATCACCAAGCAGCTACCAGATTTGAGAAGGTCCATCACAGAGCACCACTGCTGTAACATGGCAACACTACGAAGGGTCTTAATATCACGCACACCTTGCAAGTCTTATAACGAAGGTTTTCTCAATAGTCATTTGCTTGTCAGCCGCTAATCCGGTTGCGTATCGCTCATCGGGAAGTCACGGCATTATCCCATCTCCCAGGAATCATGCTGAGGCGCGAAATTCTAACACCTGCCGAGCCGTGTCTACTGCGCTGAACCGACCAGCACAAGAAGCACCTCTTTCTACCCATTTGGTATCTATAGATGGATCCAAGGGAGCAACAAACGCACGATCAGGAACACTAAAATCCGTCTCAAAATCACTGGCGTCGAAAAAAGCAAGATCTCCGAGATCTCCTATCGTTGAAACCATCATCACAGGCAGCTGAGGCCGAGTGGGGGATAAAGGGAATATCTCTCATATGTACAGGTACCAGGCAGATATCTAACGTAATTTAGGTTCACGCTAATTATCATTATTAGGAGACAGCGTCGTGCGCTTGATTATCGCGTGTAGATGCCATCGCGATAAGTAAGTTATCGCTCCGCGTCCTCCTGTTCTTTCCCCATATCACCCACGTGACCATGCGATAACACCAACACATAACAACCATTTTCTGGATAAGCAATTACGAGTACTGCTTGGATGAAAGTGGCCATCAATGTTGGACGTTCAGTAGTTTCTGGTTTCCTGCGACGTAATTTTTCAAACATGAAGATTAAGGATCACGGCTGTTATCAAACATCGAGGTGTGATTGACACTCATCAATGATACAAATAGAAAAGGAAGTCGCCATACTGTGTACAGCACTTTAGGTTCTTCTAGATCAACAAATTTAACAAGTATCACTTGTCTCTAAGTACGTAATCTAATTTAAATTCTGGTATCGACAATCTGTGAACTTCTACTTAACGCTGCCGTCGTTAAGAACCTTTATTTATTTGAGTCAGAACGAACCTGTCAAATATTCATAAGTAGCACTACCGCGAATATCATTTCAAATGGTCGTTTTTATGCCTTCTAAGGTATAACTCGTACTAAACTGCACCATGATATTCTCAGCAGACACGAAGATCATTCGATCGCGGCTCACTGCGCAGTCCATGATGGATACTAACTCACTTTAGTTCAGGATGTAATTGCTTGTCAGGGACAGCGACGGCTACCGTTGTAGGAGAGGTGGGGCGGATCTACGCTAGGCTAAGCATATCTATTGGCCAAGACATAATACTATGAAAAGATTTTAAATGGTATCAGCGGCGGGTACCGTACACAGGCGTGCATGCCGCCAAACCCATCATATAATGATTTAAGGACGAGTTCACTGCCTTCTTATTGGATGCGACCTGGTGTGTACCACATCAATAGCTATCCGTACCACTGAAGCATGTCTAACTAAACTGTCGACTTAAGACTACACGCCTTTGACATATCAACATTGCCATACATCCTTACAACGGAGCATCAAAGGTGACACTTGTTGTAAATGTTATGCGTCTAACCAGCGCGATGGAAGCTAGAAAATATTGTTGCCACGTTAGAGTTTGCGTATATTCAGCTTACGTTGCATTTAGCTTTAAAGCGAACATTGTAATAGAAGGTTTAGGTATTGCATCCGGCGATTGGGTTTATGCTTCTATATCATCTGAAGGGAACCTAAATTGTACCAAAGTTAATTGCTTCCCGCGGAAATTTTGCAAAGAACACAGAATTTGATTGCAATGTGTGCTCAGAAAATATCCTGACTTAATTAAGGTGTTCAATGTTGTTCAAGCTACTATGCGAGTCAGTTGTAGAAGTCAGGCCACCATGAAAATTCACAGGTATATGTTGTGATTATCGAACTGCTAAATAAATAACGCTACTTAATTAATGAAGAGCCTTGCAACTATTGGTAATGGCGTCTTGTTTGGTGTCATAATTTATAGGTGGTAACAGGACATATATTAAGTCAAGTCAATCTCTAATAAATGGTTGTATTTGTTGTGCTCATAGATATTCAGCTCTCCATGTTCAATGGAGTGTTCGTACGTACTGCATGCTTAACCAAGCCGTACAGCACGACGTAATGGAGAAATCCGATCAGGATACAATAGTTTATCAACTAAGACAAAGTGCTAAATAAAGACTGCTTTAGTATTCTGTAAATCCATTATACAAGCTGAAGGGACTGTTAGGGTTTGGCAATTTATTATTTTGTGCTGCTCAAACTTGACCAACTGAGGTGCCTCATGTGTTGCAGAAACTTCAGCCATGTAACGAATGCGATTAACTGCTATGTTTACCCTTAAAGTACATGTTTGGAAGATATCATAAAAAATAGGCGAATGCCTGCACAACAGCTAAGAAGATTACACTTGATGCTGTTTATTATTACGCAAATTAGAATTCAAGGCAAATGTTCCTCGGTAAACCTCATATATTGCCATTAAATGAACACAGATAATTCCATGTCACGCAACCCGAGCTATTTTGTAATTTACCTTGCAACATATTTATAATTTTAAGGGAATTCACAAAGCTCTGCAACCAAAGAATGTAAACAAAAATAGAAAACAGTGGTTTATTGCACATATTTCAGAAGAAGTCCAGAATAACAGCTTTATTACCGGATGAAGCATGACAACATCCGCGCGTCATTGTCCAAATAAGCAATGATTCATTTTTGATGTCTGTGATTGCATGATGTGGCTCGAATGTTTATGTAATGACATGCAAAGCCAATAAGAAGCAACCACTTAAATGCTCATAAGAAATGAAGGCCATATACTTCATGGTAATAAGTATATACACAAGAGAGAATGGTTCAATACGTGCACTTGAATGTAGGATGATTCTGATGACGACGCCATAGCTTATATGTAATACTACAAAACGAACAACTATAGGTAATCATTATCTGTAGCATCATCAGGTAAGACTTATTTGTGAAGAGGAACAAACCTTTACCTGATAGTCCAGATTCAGGTATATATAAACGTACCTTTCGTCTGCTTATGTTTTAGACGCCGAATTATCATCTGGTCTGAGTGGTGTTTTATTCAATTTGGAAAAAAGCTCGTGACCATATTTTGTTGATAAATGAACACTTTGACGATATCACAAATGTTAAAGCATGTTGAAAATTCGTCCGAATGTTCTTTTATTCACATCTTTACCAACGTAGAGCCCGAGTTGGATTGTAGTTCGTTCAGGCATAATTTCGTCAGAAATCTATTGTTCAATGGTGTGACTGGGGTTAGAATTGGGCAAGATAAATGTGCATTGCATATATTAGTTGTGCTCAGTTGAATTCAAGTGCTCAGTTGAACAGTATCTTGTTTCTGTGGACAATATGTGCAATTTTGTTTGAGGTCAACCAATGTGGCATTCACGGATCATCTAACATCGACGCTGTCCAAATCTCCTGTCGCCGATCTGTCGGTAGCCGGTTACACTGTTCTAACGACTAATTATTATGATGAAGATGAAGACGCCATAAGAGGGGCGTATAAAGATAGACCGCTTTTCAATGGTGTAACTGGCAATAATCACTTATTATTGACATTTGGTGAGTACTCTGTGGAAAAATTAGCGGTGCATGGATGGATACCTGTAGCTTAGCTATCTGAAATCCGTTTTGAAATGCGCAGTGATACGTTACTGATATATAACGGCGACCATTTTCATGCCGACTACGTCGAATTTCATAAGGTCTCATTTTGATATAATAACTTCACCAGATACGTGTAGATGGAACAATAAGGATCGTGTGTTTGGAGGACGCAATTTGTCTGACAAAAAGCATTCACATCGATGTTTATCATCGCGGAAGCACGTTACAAGCAGATGTTTATGCGTCACCCCCACATTCCATTGTATATTGTATGCTTAAATGTTAGGATTACGACCCAACAGACAGTGACCGAGGCTTCATGTAACTAAATGACGTTGTTGTACTATTTGAAATTATTAGAATGTGCATCGCAAGGGAAATGCATGCACCACTAACAGTGATATGCAGATTGAGGGTCACAGTGGGGGTGTGGTTGTGGAGAGGGGTTAATATTCAGTTAATGGATCTAAAGTTAGCTTAGGATGCGTTTACCTAATTAACATAAAACAAAAGTTGGAAACATTAGTGGGACTGAAAAAATGCACTGGCAATGTTGAAGTACATTGGAGAAGTGACTTTTATGCAAACTACAATCTGATTTTATGACACATATCCTTACATCCATGAGCCCCACTACTGTGATTACAGAAAAAATGCACTAACTCATTAAGAATTGACAAGGAAAACACATATGAGAGGTTGCACCACTAACAGTGATATGCAGATTGAGGGTCACAGTGGTTGGTGTTGTTGTGGAGAGGGGTCAACATAAGTCGCATTTAATGAAATGATCAGCATCTGAGCGTAGCAAATGCGTCGAGTAGACACCTTTTTTTTACATCAACGCACAACTGCATTACATGACGACACATCAGTGGTATATGCTGAACAAATGAAATACAAGTTATGTAAATGTGTGAGAATAAAGTGGGGGAATGAAGTAAAACGGGGAAAACCCCCATTTCATGAAGGCCCATCACGATATTGATGGATATACTAATTAACCCCGGCGCTTCAAAGTTACTGTATCATTTGTTTGGCATTAGATTCTTTGTCATATCCCGACACGTTTCAATCTATTTCATAACGCACGTGATAATCCCTGATGATTACTACATTATGATACAAAAAGTTTTCTTCTGTGCATTTTTTTTTTTCGACTTTAACATTGGTCATATACTCTGTGTGCCTTGGATTTCAAATATCACCGACCTAAACTATGCACGTGTCGTGTACAGGCATCACATTACAACACCAATGGTTGATCAGCAGTTCGCAGCTGCAGTGGCGCTTGTGGAGATCGCATTTAAGTGGGGGCTATCGTTCTTATGAGCTGCTTGCATCTTACCTTTATGTTCCTGATAAATTGATTAATTACACAAGCACTAAATATATCGCAAATTGTCAAGGAGTTGGGCATAGGCGCCCTATCAACAACACTATTGTCTTTCTCTGACGATAACGGCTGGCAATCAATGACTGGAATAATGAGCTTGTTTGTTCTTGTATTCTATGAATTGTTAATGAGATCAAAACGGGCAAAACAGTCTCACAACCGACGATGGTTTAGTGGAAAAGGTCATATTTATTGAAGCCAGATAAGTTTGAAATTCTCAACAGCTCAATCTTATTTAGCCTGATTGTACTATTCTCAAACATAGCCAATTTAGGGATGCCGTGCCATTGCTTTTTGATGAAATTCAACTTCATAATCACATCATCAGTTCTCCCAACCAAAGAAGACTGCATATATCATGTATTAAACGAACAACTGCGATAAGTGATCAAACCATTGATCATGACCAACTGGTTTATTTGCGACCAACTTATTGCTAATGACCAACTAGTTATTTGTGACCAACACGTTGGTTATGACCAACTAGCTATTTGCGACTAAATTATTGTTTTTGACCAACTAGTTATGTGTGACCAATTTATTTTGATGATGATGATCTGTACTCATTATAATACAAAAAGTTTTCTTCTGTGCTTTTTTTTCGACTTTAACATTGGTCATATACTCTGTGTGCCTTGGATTTCAAATATTATAAACTATGCACGTGTCGTGTACAGGCATCACATTACAACACCAATGGTTGATCAGCAGTTCGCAGCTGCAGTGGCGCTTGTGGAGATCGCATTTAAGTGGGGGCTATCGTTCTTATGAGCTGCTTGCATCTTACCTTATATTGTCTTTCTCTGACGATAACATTCAATCAATATTGACATACGTACACAATTTTGAAATTATATTCTATGCATTGTTAAAATCAGCCTCACAACCGACGATGGTTTTAGTGGAGGTCATAACCTGAAGCCAGATAAACCTGGAATTCTCAACAGCTCAATCTCGTTTTAGCCGGATTGTACTATTCTCAAACATAGCCAATTTAGGTATGCCGTGCCATTGCTTGTGATGAAATTCAACTTTAATTTGTCATCAGTTTCATAACCAAATGAAGACTGCATATATCATGTATTCTGGCACTGCGATAAGTTGATCAAACCATTGATCATGACCAACTGGTTTATTTGCAACCAACTTATTGCTAATGACCAATTGAGTATTTGTTCGCAACACGTTGGTTATGACCCAACTAGCTATTTGCGACTAAATTATTGTTTTTGACCAACTAGTTATGTGTGACCAATTTATTTTATATCCTGATAAGTGCGTTCATGGTGACCAATCATTGGCCATAACGAACTAATATTTGTAACTAATTACATGCAAGTATTGTGGCTTTCAAGTTTGAGCGGTCAGTATGTCTCCTGTTGGTTATGACCAACAGTTATAAATGCACCTTTACACCTGCAGCCAGCACCAGTTATTTTACCACAACAACGGTTAACACGCTCAGGTTTATCGGGATGTCCAATTACCAGTTAGTTATTTGTGACATTCTGGGTTATTAACCAGTTATTGAGTCCTAGTTGTTTGGTCATCAATGATATTGTATATACAAAGTAGCCAACACATACTTAGTCCAATCCATTGTTTACGACCAACTAGTTATTTGTGACCAATCCATTTGTTATGACCAACTAGTAATTTGCGTCCAATCCATTGGTTATGACCAACTAGTTATTTGTGACCAATTCATTACGGCTAAATGAACATAGGTAGTCATCATTCCGTCACATGGCGTTCTCGGTAAAACTTCTGGGCGATATTACCAACTCATTATTTATGACCAACCATTTATTTGTGACCAACTCATTGCTTATGACCAACTAGTTTTATGACGAATTCATTACCTTGTGCTTGATCAATAAAGGCGGGTGCCATACGGTAACATCTATTTTAAAATGTGCAGTAGGTTCATCAGGGATAAGGTACAATTGAATGTTATGGAGCACAGCAAGACATGACTACATAAATCATATTCCTGATTTTGAATTTTTGACAGAAGCAACTTTTCCGTCCTTATTCAATATGCTAACAGTGCGTAACTACCATCCAGGATGTCAAGGGAGCAAAATGTCCTCATCTTCCTCATATACAGACAACTCCGGAAGCGATGAGCTGGATTACAGCAGTGAGTGTTTGTCTCACCAAGAAGAGGAATGACTAGGAACCTCCCCATGGGGGCATACAGATTTGAACCTCTAGCTGCGGGTGGTTCACAAGGCCTGCAAATTCTCCTCAAAAAGAAGGCTTAAGCTGAGTTGAAGTGACTGCAGACTGGGTAACAGCACTTCTGGGCCGATGGCACATTTCAGTCCAAAGATCTTTGCAATAGGATATTTTTCTACTTTACTTTACAGTTGCCCTTAAGGGTCTTGAGCTTCAAGTCATCTTCTTATTCATGTTTGATGTCAATTTTTTGTTTGCTGTTAAAGCTAGTTTTTCATTAAAGTTATGTTCTGTACTAGGTGCTATGTGGGCCAATGATTACAGTAGCAGAGAGTAAATGCTGCCAGGAAATTCCACAAGTTCTCGAGAAAGTAAAATCTATGGGTGCAATATATGGCTGTACCCCAGCACACCCAGGATTTCAATCAGGGTTTATTTGAGTCCCTCGACCTAGAAATAGCATATAGTGCTTATATCCAGAGGTACAAGAAGAAGTGAAACTACTCAGCATGAGTGAATATACTTAAAAATGGTCTGGTTCAGATGATAACTGATGAAAAATATTCATGAAACTCTTTTTGATGACACTCTCAGGTTATTCCTTCTTCACTGACGGCATCGGCAGTTGCTACAGTGGTGATGGGGTAATCTAGGCAGACATCATAGAGTGCCACTGCCAGAATTTTGGGATGTACTTAAAATTAGAGATCGTATCCCAAGGGTGATGTCAGTCAGTTTATGTTGGTTTCAAACTGCCAGCAATACAATAATAAAGGGCTCTAATAAAAAGCATTGTGTCTTATTCTGTTATTTACATTCAGCTATGATGATACTACACGACTGATGACAACCAGCAACAAAATTCAGTTACAGGCCAGTCAAAACCTAATTTATTATACCATATGCATAATACCAGATAGGAAGCATCAATTCCAAAATCATGACATACAGGGCAGGGCATCTTGTTCCTGTATCCTGTAGGTCTTGTACAAAAGATGTTTTATCACTCAAATAACAGTATGTTAACAGTCGTTTTTTTTGCAGGATATTTTATATATCCTGATTGCCATTGCACATCAATCATCATGATTAAATTTCGCCGGGCACATTATACAAATAATGTTATGAATTCATGCTCAGCATACCTACAAATGTCTGAGTTCTTATTACTCCGTTTGTGAATAATAGAAATGGCAAAAATATATACATCAGTCAGACACACGAATATATTTCACGGACAATTTTAATTCTCAGCAAGCCACAAAGATGGAATCATATTACAGTGTTTGAGTTTCACAGCTCTAAAGCTTCCCTTAGACAACATTTAATTTTCAAATCAAGGTCACGTAAAGCCATACGCATCTGGATGATTTGACCCAAAAATGGTTAATATTGTTGTTAAAACATCGACTAAGATTCAGCTGATTGTTTTCAAAGTGTCATATTGCTTGGCAAGGTTAACCTCACCAATGATGTTTAGAAAAATGTTAGGAAATCACACAACAATATTTCTAGCAGGGTGGGTGTTTGTCTAGTTTCCCAAATGTGGCAAGTTCAAATCCCACTATGTGCTATGCACGGTGGTGTAAGCTTTGGTGCGATACGACATATTTTTAACAGGATGTTGTTTTCTAGATGCGATAGGACCCAGCGATATAGTCAAACGCATGTTGTAATTGCGCCGTCATATCTTACACCACCAGTTTGAAATATAACGTTCCTTTGATCATTTCGTAATGTATCCACATCATAAGCATAAGATGTCCCTCACTGCTTCGCTGACATCAACATGACCAGTAGTATCGCTTGATAACGTATAATGTGGCTCCACAATGCAACAGAAGAGGGCCTTCTAGTTTGGCAAAAGATGCCCCAAAACGATGCAGTGAATTTGACGCGAGATGCTTAGATAAAACCAATCGATAATGATTAGGCCACCAACGCACTCATTAACCTACCTCCACCCCTCCCCTACCCCACGCGAACCACCATTATCATTCATCATCACCTTTAGAGCACCTTCGGAAAAATGACTCATCTATCAGTAAAAACCTCTTGGCCATGAGCAATCAGCCTTTTCTTTTTCGGAAATAAACATTTCAGCAAGTGCACCTGGTTCATACAGCTTGATGGGATGCACTTATTGATACTCGTGTGCCTATCGGTGATGATGCAGTCCAACTTGAGTCCTTGGTCATCCAAACGAAATGACATGCTTCGTTTGAGGCCCTATATGCGAATTATTGCATACTGGTACTCACATATTCGCACAATGATGATACAGACTTTGAAGACATACAGAGTACGCAATATGCAATCAAATTTGACAGTAGGCCGAATCTGAGTCTACTGAGCACCTAAACCTGGAGAGCCGTCGATTGTATAGGACAAGTGTATTCGGACTGTCAGGCTAGCATGGTCCTGAGTATTGACATGTGACAAAGGTTTGTTATTTGTGAAACAGCCTTCATAACACTTGAGCTCGATGAACATATTCTGGCACTACCGGCCATGTCAATTTTGGAGTCACGGGCAAGTGCAAATTCTGTTTTCAAAATGGTATTGAATATTCATAACTAATAAATGTCACTGACTATTCGAATGTGTCGTTGACATATGCCCTTTGGAAATGAATACATCCTGATAAGTGCGTATCATGATCTCAAGTGGCATGGATAATAAACGCTGATGAGTTTCTGTAAATAGCGATAAATTACGACAGCTAGTTCGCGAATAGAAACGGCGTCCTGTGGTAACATAGATCTACTGGTGACATATGACTTCACACAGCGCCTTCGCCATCTTCCAGGTGTGGTCGGATAAGTTCACGGAATAACACGCTCAGGTTTTTTTGTTACAATTACCAGTTAAAGGCTCTAAAGTGTGCTGATATATAGCGATTACAAAGTTATCATCACATATATGTTGCTTTGTTTTCACCAATCTGCTAGAAAATATACAATAGTGCACACAGTTAAAATACTTAATATAGTTAACATTTGAGTCATCAATTAAACTACATCAAATGATGGACAGCTGAATTGGATGTCAGGGATTGATTTTAATGAAGAAGGACGTTTTGTTGCCATGTTGGCATATATTCTGGTAGTTGCTTGCTCATTCAGTGGATGCTGACTAAGCGTCATTACTTACAAATCGGTGTGCATGTGTGTGTGTGTGTGTGTGTGTGTGTGTGTGTGTGTGTGTGTGTGTGTGTGTGTGTGTGTGTGTGTGTGTGTGTGTGTGTGTGTGTGTGTGTGTGTGTGTGTGTGTGTGTGTGTGTGTGTGTGTGTGTGTGTGTGTGTGTGTGTGTGTGTGTGTGTGTGTGTGTGTGTGTGTGTGTGTGTGTGTGTGTGTGTGTGGAGAATCGGTCAGAATGGAACTGACTTCCCCTTAACAATCTCGAAATACGTAATCCCAGGCGCAAAATGTTAATGCTTTCTTTTAACCAAGTCATCCTGTTGTTGTTCTCAAGATGTACACAGCAGTACACCTTATATGATTCGTTATTGTGATATTTCTACCACAATAAATGTCTCAGCAACAGTCACCAAACCAACTGCATAAGCACAAACACATGATCAGCTGACGCAAGTGGAATAATCTTTTGTGCCTGCTAGAGATGATGGTGGTTATCAGCAAAAGGCAAGTAGCCGAAGGGAAATGATGCAATGGACCTATGATGGGTAAAGCATATAGCGGGTAATGGCATTACATCCAGACAGGGTAAATGGGGTGGCGAGTCTCTGTGTTATTATTTTGACCCTAACTGACGTACTCATGACATCCGGAGGGATTGTGGTATGGCCTTAACAGGCGCCAACTATCACACGCTATAATAAATCTCAATCTGCTCCTCTTTGTGTGTGCAAACACAATGACACCTTTCTTGTGTCTGAAGATTCATCTAAGATTGCATCCGTCTTTTTGAAGATGGTAAAATAACTCGATGTTAACAATTTGTTGGTTTTTCGAACAGCTAATCAGCGTTGTTGGCGCATTCAAACCAGTATTGTGTCATTCATTTAAAAAATATGCCAGAGACTTGCAAGTGAGCTGAATAACAATATTTGTAGAATTTAATTTTTCTCTATTCCCAAACGACTGAAATTAGCAAGGATGACGGGTTGTACTTTATGCACATCAATAGGAAAAAGGAGTGGGGAATTTATAGACATAGACGTACAAGAGAAAATGCATGCACATGTCTCCATTAGGTAATCGATATTTAGATCGTCGCAGAGGAGATATAAATAATAAAGTGTATGGAGGCAATTTAGTCAGAGAAGAGCCTGATTGAATTTATGCGCGGTGTTACGAATAAATTGAGGTGGTTAGAATAAAGATCCAATTGCATCAAGGAGAAATTGATAACAAGTTTTGCATTTAATAAATGTGGCCCTACTGAGATGTCAATCATGGTTCCAGCTCTTCTACTCAACATAAAGATGTGTCTACAGTAGCGCTGAGGCACCCTCAGCCAAAGTCACAAAAAGTCAATCACGTCAACGTTGATACCTTATGAACTACGCAGATCGTATCTGTTGATTATTTAACGTTTAAAACATTTTCATCGCATTTGTGATTCATTGATAGAACTATAGTTCTATATTTCGGTTTGGAAGCTTTTTTTTGCGCCGATGTATCGTCGTTTACCATACCTTAAAGAATATTATATCCTTCTGTTGGGGTCATCAGGTCTAAAGTTCTAAACACTTATGCGTGTGTCCTGGCTCGTATTAGCGGTTGTCGGTTCGAATGCTCTAGCTGGCAGATGCGCAAGTTACCTGGTGAAGCAGTTATTTATATCCTCATTGTGGGTGAAGGACGTGGATTTCCCACAATGAGTTGAATAAATATCGAAATCGAAAAAACACTACATATAAATGTATGCAGGTGATCCCTTTAGCTCCTGTCTCTCAGAAGGTTTTGATTTTAATCATAATGTAATCATAACGTTTTTCTAACTGAACAGATCAATATTCCCCAGTAACAAAATTCAGTTTTGTGACATTCTGCTGTATAGAAATTACATACAGATCCATTGAGGTTTTTCACGCGTTTATTCAGGAAATACAGGAACAGAACCGACTATAGCGCCACCCGGCGAGTGCTATCACAACTAGTGAAAAGTAGTCATTCATTATGTTAAATAATGAGGGGATATCACAAGTATGTTGAATGTGATGTCACTCGCACCATGGCTATTAATACTTAAATGATATATGCAAGAAGTCCGTGTTTCTGATTACTTAATATCGCTCATCTGTGCATGACGAGTTGATAATATTGTCAGATTTAATTTGCGTTTATCTGCTCGTTCTCCCACGGTTGACGACTCAGCAGACTCTATGCTGAAATTAACCCTGTTATTGCCTGTCAGGCATTCGACGAGAAATTATGTACTTGCCTATGCTGGAATAAACATATCGTGACGTTACGCAAAGATAATGTCAATGAGATGGTAGGTCACTATGTAAATAGTGATGAATTGTAATTTAGTGCACCTTCTGATGTACTGTTGCATCAAAGACGCATCGATGGAGCATTGATGACGTTATATTCGTACGTTGTATGCACTCAACGGGCAGAATACAACATTCTATAATACAAATACAAAGGTGCTGTGGTTACACCTCTCCATATTACGGGGTATGTAGTTACATAAAGGGATTATTATTGTGTGCCCTCTTATCTATCCCATTCTATAATGAATAAAGGTCGCCTGATGGGGATGCGGCTTGGCTTGCAGGTAGAGGTAGGTGCCTTCCGGATGAAGTCTACATGCACATTAAGCAGTATCACTGATGCATGACAAGCGATCATGCAATATGATGCAGAATAGAGATATATAATACAGAACTGTAAAAGTATCTATAGCCAAAACATCATCTTTGTTTTGCTGAACGTCCGTTTAATTGCCACTACAAAACATTAAGTACACTCAAATAATCACAATCAACAAATATTTTGCTGTGAATATAGGTCATGCATATTATTATTTTACATAATGACTTGAAACGAAAATCTTGGCCGCGTTTGCACTGAGCATAGAGTAGCAGGGTGTCATTCAATATATATTCATACCAAGAGAGAGAGACTTAGGGTGAGATCATGACGGGGCTTAATAGGGATGATGACAGGGTCATGCCGGGATTAGGCCAGGTCACGGCGGGGATTAAGAGGAAGTAATGGTGATGATTAGGATGGATCAGTTTGGCGGATATCACGATGGAGTCATAGTGCAGATGAAGGGATCCCATACTTTGTTGCTCAGCAAACGTCGGATATTTTGCTAGTAAATGTAAACTTGTAAATATTTGGTCATTGTTGCCCAGAGTGGTAAATTTGTAGCATAAATAAAGACGCCAGAGATTATGGAAATGTTGTAGATCTTTAAAAATTCGCGGTTAGGTCTAAAAGTTGAACTGGCAATTGGGTCGAGTATCCTCTAAGAATACCTAGATGATATTCATTGATTCCACTTTGGGTTACGTTATGAAACCCCGCCGAAATTCAACACCACGTTTTAGTAGAATTGAGAGGAGAACGGGTTAAATTGTTCCACAAAGCCATTTTGACTCAACTAAGAGTTTTTTTTTGCTCGAACGTTAATGCAAACCGCAAACAGTAATGCGGCACGCAATGCTGCATTGACGTTTACATGACGAGAAAAGTTGCTTTGATGTGCAGCCATGAAGTAACATATCTTCAACATAAGAAGCAAAGCGCAGATCCCCGAAACCTTAGACCAATATCCTATGTGCTTTTGTTAATTATATGGTAGCGCAGCCTGACTACGGTCAAGTGTTTCACTCAAATATATTTGCAGACTCACTGCATAGCTAGTTCGAGTGAGCCCTCTTAGGGTTGCTATAAGCTCCTTAGTAATTCTTCAAAAAATAGCCCACCAGGAAACAAATCAATACATCTCACTGTATCAATAGGTATACTAATATTCTTCTACACTAAATAAAGTTACTGGAGTATGTTTGCATTGGAATCTACGACAGGTCCTGTCACGTGCACATTAAGTCAAAACGTATGCGATGATAATGATCGGAAATCACCGTGATAATCAATTGTTTATTCTCTGCTTCCTTTTCGATATTTATGTAGGTCGGGTGCTCTTTGTGCTTTGGATTTAAAATATACCAACCTCAACTATGCACGTGCCGTGTGTATACATCACATAACACGCCCAATGGTTGATATGCATTGTTTGCAGCTGAACCGACGCATAATGAAATCGCATTGAAGGAGGGTCTTTCTTTCCCATGCTGTTAGCCTTTTACTTTTTATGGTAACTAATGAATTGATAAATCGCCCAAGCAATGCATATAAAGCAACTTGACTGCAGGCCTCTTATCAACAACAGTCTCGCACATGGCTCACAAGAATGACTGATTGACAATTAGAGGCTGGAATGGTGAGCTTCTCTGTCCTTGCATTGTACGGCTTTTTGATGAGATCAGAACGGGCGTAATGGCTTGGTAAAAAGTGTTATATACATTGATGGCAGAACAGCAATTCAAAACATCTCATTGCTACTCTGCCTGTCTGTACTTAACTTTAACATTGCGATGTTTTGCTAATGCTTAATGCTCGGGTGGTACTTCATAATTATCAGTATGCTACAGAAAAGCTGACTGTATTTATTTGTTGAACGAACAACTATGAGAAGTGAATTATTGCATTTGAACAACCAGTTATTTGCGACCAGCACATTGATTTTGACTGACGAAATTTCGCACCAATTCATAACCAATGAGTAACAAGTTATGTGTGACCAACTCAGTGATTTCGAGCAACGATGAATTCTGTATCAGCTTATTGCATATGACCAACTAGCTAACTACGTTTAAATGAACATAGGTTAGTCCTGAAAGAGCCATAACCAGTAATAGAGAGGGCATTAATATTTGGTGGTTTCCTGCTTCTGATTATCAACTGTTAAATACGGGCTTCAGGTAGTTCAAGGGGAATATTTACCTGCGGTAACGGCAAAGTATGCTCAATATTGCCTTCTAGGTGACTGGAAATGAGGCTGTAATTGTCAGTCCAGGACGATGACAGTTATTGGCGTAAAACGGAAAACGGAAGCACAAGGATGTGATCGATCTACGTTAGGCTAAGCATATATGTGACATATCTACATTGTAATATACTATTGCAGTGCATGAAAGGTTGGAACTATTGAAAATACAGTGCATCTGAATTGCGCACTGTCAGTTGGTATTTATTGTTGTTTCATTAAATTGTGTGTTTGTATTGCATACATTGCTCACTCGACATTTTAGATTGCCATTGATACCGTATGTTTAAGAACAAATTGACCTCATTATCAAATACACGAGGCTCAGCCGACGTCCGACGTACAAAGTTATCGCGCGCTATATACTTTTTAATACATGTTTTGTGTACGTGTGTCGCGGATATAAGCTGTGAATGCAATAATTGGTTTCGTTGAAATAACAAATTCGAAAGCTCCTAACTTTAGCCATTTAATGCGCTTAAGTCACAGGAAATAGAATATTATGAGAAATATACACCCCTAAAGCCAAAGGCGTACCAGATAAAACTCACACGTCTGGCCCAATAATGTTGAATTATAGTCAGGTTGGCATAATCTTCATTTCTCGTTTGAACTCATATGACAGTTTTGTGTGTTTCAGCACACGTGTCCGGCTACACAGAATTTAGCATTCACGGGACTTCTAAGGAGAATCAGAATGCATAATTAAGTATTTCGGTTTTGCCATTAAGATGAAATATCCCAGCTACAATGGGATCCTTTCAGGGATTCACTAAATGACAAACCTTGTGAATCATTTTAAGATGCATAATTTATGGACGAATCGGAGTTTATATGAGATTTCAATAGAAGTGTTGAGCGCCACGCAAGGTGAATAGGTTGATGTTATGTTGACTGAATCAATATGGCCTGAAATCAACCTCAACTACAATGAGATTTTATGGCATCATCAAGAAGTGCTGCATCAAACACTTGCAACCCAACAGCCTGATTGAAATATGTTGTTGAATAGCAAATGAACTGAAACGGATAATTGAAATGGAAAGTGTCAAAATGATAGAATCAAGTGTTCACAATTCCATGCAAAACATTAAAGGAATAGCCCATAATTGTGCATATTATCTTATATGTTAAGTGCATTGTGGGGTGAAGCGTAGCGTTATTTACTCCCGAGTGTTGATCGTTATTGGGCTACAGATACTGTATCCAGACTCCATGGGTTATTTAACGACTTAAGCGACCCATTAACGAGCAATTTATTTGAAACCAGAAGCAGAAATGTTAAATAACACTCACTTTATCAACACCAAATTACATTTAATATCACACGATGAATCACCATTGACATGGATGTATCTGTTAATAGAGGTATTACATCTGATATCACAAGCCTGGCATGGTTGAACAACACTTCTTGGCTCAAAGCACTTTTCATGGTAATGACTTTTCGAGGCTAATATTCAATAAAACTAATTGTGAACTACATATGTACATTGTAAACTATTTGAGTTTAAGTTATGCACACGAAACTATGCAACCACTCTTGGCAAAATTGCATTGGGCGATTACGAATATCACAATTTTCCGCTGCATGTTGTCACTTGTTCGGCTGCATTAATTAGCAACGCTTGGTCCGACCATAACCTGTATCTTGAAGGAAGTCATCAGTCTATTAACGCCGATCAAGAAGCAATGGAACCCGAATACTATTCATTAAAAGAAAGCCAGATAATCACCCTTGCTATTTCATGTAAGCCCGTTTCATTCAGAAGATTTTGTCAGCCGCTGAAACTTTGTGAAGGGCGAGAGCCCAGAATTATATCATCATTGCTTCTCTTTCAATATTATTATAGGCCAGAATCTGGAATGGAACCCAAGCACATGTCGTATTGATACATTGAATTAGATTAGTGGTATTGTTGGCTACTGCAACGCCGGACGAAAGTCAAAGTGAAGAAGGTGAATATACTAACAGTTCTTTTTGAATTGGCTATTCATGCGAACCCTTTACATTATTAATGTCTCAATATAAGTACAGCTTGTCATATTTGGTCTCTTCAGTTCCCGTCACAGAGAGGAAACGAGAAACGACATATATACAGCCAAGGTCACGGGGAATATATCAGTGAATTTTTGTATCACAGCAAAAGCCATGATTTCAGATTTGTGATGAACAGAAGGATCAGCACCACCATACATGCGATTGTCATTTAAGACCTACCACCAACAAATTGCATATGTTACCATTTTGAACAATGCTTGCGTACCAGGCTTCATCTCCACAGTCTTTACATGACAGTAGCATTTGGAAAAGACAAATACATGAACAAAACATATCTCGTTATTCTTCGAACATGTTACGAAATGCCTTCAGGTCTGTACATCAAAGTGGATGCAACTACTTTATATATGCGTTGGTGGTGTTCATCACCATGTTCATTGTGATAATGTTGGTATCGTGCCTGAATAACATTCATTTGTTAATTAGTTGTACCACATTTATTCCTGTGCATTATATATGTTTAGACCGCCTCGGAGGGCTTCATCGACAAACGGATTTGCTTTTGTCCCAGCTTTATTTGAGGCATAATTAACGAGCAGCAGATGTTGTGTAAATCTTGCAAACGGCCAGGGATGTATACAATCACCGTTCTTACATAAAGCCCTAAGGTTTTAAAAAGAACCTTACAAGATTTAATATTCTGTTTGGAGAAAGGACATTGCCATTAGCACCGCAACATCAAATGACCAGCCATCGTCTCTGAACAGGCAATAAACAAGGGTTATGAATGGATAGGAGTATCGTAAAATGAACACAACTCTCACTTCCATGAGATCGATCCCATCGCCAAGTGTCTCAGTCTTATATAACAACATATAGTTGTCGAGGGGGAGTGGGCTATTTGTTGTTTATATTTCCTGATATGCCAGAATACATTGGTAACGTCTTAATCTCCTAGAAATGCGAGCAATTCAGGGCAAACATTATCAGGATCCCATATTATTAAAATGACAGCAACGTATTAGTAAAACAGAAATTAGAAAAGCAAAAATATCATTTGGTGATAGTAAATCATATAAATACAATCCCATGAGCATTTTACGGCTATGCTGGGTCAAAACAGAAAAGTAAATAAACCATAGGTCTTCAATGGGATAGCGCCAATAATGCAATTCAGGAAGACAAAAATAAAGGGTTAATTAATTCAATGGTTACTGGACATCAGTATTTGCTGACGGGACAGCAGGAGAACCAGAACCGATTAGATAATTCAGCGGTGATGATGAGGAACAATTTGAGAGAATAGATGTTAGTCAGCACCTGGCCCAGATAAACTCTGCCTTTGCTTCTTAAATACTCGCAACAGAAATATCACTACCACTCTTTATCATATTAAGTCAATTAATGACGGAACTGTTCCAAATGACCGGAAACCGGCTAATGTTACACCAATCGTCAGCAACCAGCCAATTATTGACCAGTCAGCAAAACAGTGGAAACTCTAGATAGAATTT